>CAUYPK010058839.1:0-105250 GCA_963574355.1 Loris lydekkerianus | reverse complement strand
TTTCCCTTCCCTTCCCTTCCCTTCCCTTCCCTTCCCTTCCCTCCCTTCCCTCCCTTCCCCTTCCCTTCCCCTTCCCTTCCCTTCCCTCCCCTCCCCTCCCCTCCCCTCCCCTCCCTTCCCTTCCCTTCCCTTCCCTTCCCTTCCCTTCCCAATTCTCATTCTGTCATCTGGGTAGAGTGCTGTAGACAGCAACCTCAAACTCCTGGGCTCAAGTGATCAATCCTCTAGCCTCAGATGTTCTATATTGAGTAGAGACGGGGTCTCTCTTGTTCAGGCTGGTTTCAAACTCCTAAGCTTAGGTGATCCAACTGCCTTGGCCTCCCAGAGTGCTAGGATTACAGGTGTAAACCACTGCGCCCAGCCTGTAAACATTTTTCAAAAAACAATGTAGCCTTGTTATATATAGTGTGAAAAATAGAAAAAAATTATTTTTTTTTTTCTTTGAGACAGAGTGTCACTATGTAGCCCTCAGTAGAGTGCTGTGGCCTCACAGCTCACAGTAACCTCAAACTCTTGGGCTTAAGCGATTCTCTTGCCTCAGCCTCCCAAGTAGCTGGGACTATAGGCACCCGCCACGACGCCTGGCTATTTTTTGTTGCAGTTGTCATTGTTGTTTAGCTGTTCCAGGCCGGGTTCGAACCTGCCATTCGGGGTATATGTGTCTGGTGCTGTAACCACTGTGCTACGGGCACCAAGCCAGAAAAAAATTATAAGGTTCTCATTTCCCTTGAATATGTAAAAATGATTTTATTTATTTATTTAGTTTTGAAACAGAATCTCACTCTATTGCCCTGGGTAGTATGCCATGGCAGCATAGTTCACAGCAACCTCAAACTCCTGGGCCCAAGTGATCCTCCTGTTTCAGCCTCCTGAGTAGCTGGGACTACAGGTGTCCACCATGATGCCTGGCTATTTTTTCTATTTTTAGTAGAGACGGGGTCTCACTCTTGCTTAGGCTGGTCTCGAACTCCTGAGGTCAAGCAATCCACCTGCCTCAGCCTCCCAGAATGCTCGGATTACAGGTATGAACCACTGTGTCCAGCCATAAAAGTGATTTTAAATATTCGTCCCTACATTTTTTCCATATACATATGTATTTTACATGGTAATTGTCATAGGTTACATGTCGTTTTCTGTCTTTGAGAAACTGGCTTGTTTTCAAAAGACTCTAGGAGAGAGCAGCTGTGCATGCACTTCAACTAGATATTTATTTATTTATTTGGAGACGGAGTCACAGAATTTTAGTCTGTACCCTGGGTAGAGTGCTGTAGTGTCATAGCTCACAGCAACCTCAGTCTCTTGGGCTCAAGCAATCCTCTTGCCTCAGCCTCCCAAGTAGCTGGGACAACAGGCACCTGCCACCAGGCCTGGCTAATGTTTCTATTTTTAGTAGAGACGGGGTCTTGCTCTTGCATAGGCTGGTCTCCATCTCCTGAGCTCAAGCAATCCACCCATCTCAGCCTCCCACAGTGCTGGGATTACAGGTGTGAGGCATGGCACCCTGCCAAGTTAGATATTTGCGGTTACAATTGTTGCAGAGATTTTGTCATTAAATATAATGCTGGCCCCTTAATAGTTTGATATTAAGAAAAATAAAGCACACAAATATAATGCTAGTACCTCAGTAAGTAAAATATAGGGTCACCGTACGGCTAAGCCATCCTGCTCCTTGGTATATGCCATCTAGAAGTATAAATGGGCTCAAGCTACCAGTTGTACAGAGATGTCCAGTGTGGGGTTAGTGTTGTCTTCACAGCCCGAGTGTCCATGAACTGCTGACTGGGCAAGCTGGGTGTGATTGTGCTGTATCCACACAGTGGGTATCATTCAGCCACAAGGGGATGGATGTACTGAGCCTCACTGTAGCGTGAAACGAAGCCAGACACGGAAGGCCACACACTGTGTGATTCAATTTCCACGCAATGTCCAGGTAGCCAGGCACAGAAAGCAGGCTGCTTGTCAGGAACTGGGGGATTGGGGCAATGGTAAGAGACTGCTTTATGGGAGGGTCTCCTGTGAGGGTGATATAAGTGTTCTAGAATTAGATAGGGGAATTGGTTGCACAGCATTGTAAATGTCACTGAAATGTACATTTGAAAACAGTAAATTTTATGTTAGGTGCATTATACCGCAATAAAAAACACTGCTGTGCACATCCTTCTAATTAAATTTGTGAAATATCCGCTGTAGTTATTATTTGAGGCTAGCTTCCTTAGAGCAGATTTATTGGTACAAAGGGTATGATGAACCTTTTCAAGGGTCTCTTAGTAATTGACAAATTATTCTCCTGAAAGTTGGGCATTTCCCACGTGAGCATGTCTACAAAGGGCCATGGCATTAGCTGGGAGGGGAACATGAAGTGCCATGGGGTCTGGAGGTGGCCCCTGCTTCTGGGAGCCATGGAGACTGGGCTGGCAGGGAACCCAGGGCCATGAGTGCTCTCATATGCAAATGGAACTGAGCTGTCCCCAAGCAGAGTGTGAGGGCCACTTGGGCCACATTCAGGCAGAGGGGCCCTGCTAAGGCTTGAATCCCTATCCAGAGTTACCAGGGGCTGGGAAGAGAGCTCTCCAGTGCTAGGGTCAGCCTGCTGGGGCCACCTCCACAGCAAATCAGAAAGGAAACAGACAATGCTGGGAGCTGTAGTTGCTGAGGGCAGATGGAAAGTCCTTGACTGGGATGGCAGTGTACTGGTGGATCAGTGGGACTGCTGTTCAGATCAGCGTGGTGTCGTGAGCACTTGCATTGCTTGAGGGGAAATGCCGTAAATAGAACCCACCGTGCTTGTTCAGGATGGAGGAGCAGTGTCCGTGAACAGATTTTGTGAACTTGGCTTGACTGCCACCTCACTACCAAGTTGGCAGAGGTGGCTGCCGATAAGACTGTTCATAGCTGACGTGAAGAACAACGTCCAGCATGTGGTAAGGGCAGTGCAGCCCCAGCCCCTGAGCACTGGAGATGAGAGTCACTAGGAGCTGGGGTGAGGAGGCATTTGAATGGGCTTCAGGTGTGTAAAGTGTTGAAAGATAAAATGGATTTCTTATATAGATTGTTCCAAAGGAGGTAGGTTGCTCTTAACGAAGGAATTAATTCTTTAATAGTGAATTTTCTAAAAATGGGCTCATTCAGCAAGTCCCACTCTCTCCATACTGGAAGCAAAGTGGATTTCTTCTGGATTGTTCCAAAGGAGGTAGGTTTGCGTTTGATGAAGGAAACATTTTTTTAAATAGTGTTTGGAAAATGGATGTGCTCGAGGGCAAGCAGCCAGCCACACGTTCATACCACTGTGACTCTTAATTGGATTTCTTGTAGGTATAAAAGCTGCAAGGCCCCTGCCCACAATACAGAAGCAGAGTTGAGAGACACAAGGAGAGCCACCCTCAGAGAGCTGCCCCAGGTGGCTTCCACACAGGCCAGGGGACTTGACCTGGTCTTCTCCAGGCCTACTGTGGTGTGAATGTAGCCGGCCAGTTCATTAGATTCCTTGTCTTGTAGGCAGCTTCCAGAGCCTGTTGAAGCAGACTAGCAAACTCCCATTTGTGCCTTGCACATGACATTCTCCCTGGATGTTTGCTATGGCCATGGCGGGGGCAAGGCCTGGGCCTTTGTGTGTACCCACAGAGTGAGTCCTAAGCCTGGATGGACATGCCTGAGTACCTGGCTAGAGTGGGCGTGGCTGCTGGCTGTGTAGATGTCTCCTGTTTGGCATGCCAAGTAGGCCTCTGTCTCCCAAGGTCTTGAGCTGTGTACCTGTCTCTGCACATCCTCCTCATTTGCATTAGTGCTCCTGGGACAAAACCACAGGTCCCACAGCCTCCTAGATGTGACCTGTGGGTGACAATGAGACAACAGACATTGTGTGATGTGACAGAAGGAGGGGCAGGAAGTGACTAGCAGGTCCTGAGGAAAGAAGGATGTGTAAAGGTAGCTCTGTTTGTGGGAGAGGAAGGGCAGGCAGGGGAGAGGTGCAGGGACAGAAGACAGCCATGGCAGAAGGGCATTTAGGCATGGCACTGAGAGGGAGGAGATGGAGGAGAGATACACAGGTTGATGCTTAGCAGAGAGGCCAGACCCATCCCAAACCACATGATCCATCCATCCCCCAGACCTCATGCATACCCCACCCCAAGACCTGCAAACCATACCCACCATTCATCTCATACCCCACGTGCTAACCATACTCCTGAATGGGACCTCTCCCAACAGCTAGGGTGTCCCAGCCCTTAGTACCACCAGCACCATCCCCACCAGGCTGGGCCTGAGCTGCTGGGTGCTTCAGGGCTCCATCCCACTGCTCTGCGGGGGTCCTCCTGGCACACAGTGGGGAAGTCAAACTCTGGCTTGTGTATCTGGAGCCCCGCTGGACTTGCACTGCTGCCCAGTCTGGGTATAGGCCCTTCTGATCTCGGCCATTTTGCCTTTTCAGGTCTTACAGGCAGATAGATCCCTGTTCCCTTCCTGTCCTTCTCTCTGGAGGACTATGGATAAGCAAGTGTGCTTTCATAAATCTCCTGTACAGTATACTGGGAATTTTGTGCCTATTCATTCTACTTCTGACAGACCTCGGGCTGTTTCTAGTGTGTGGCTATGTGCATCCTCTTGGCCCTCTTAGTTGCCTGATGTTGCCTGCTCTCATTCGCTTGTGTCCGATGGTCCTGAAGGGGATGTCGTCTGGTTGCATCATTCTGAGTGGGTGTTGGTTGCTGTGGGCTCCCCTTTCCCTGAATGCCCGTTGATGTCCTTTGCCCATTTTCTTGTCGAGCTGTTTGTGTTTCCGTAGTGTTCTCTAGGAATTCTTTGTATATTATATAACCAGTCATCAGCTCTGTGCATGGTAGGGCCCTGCTCTCAGCCTTTTTACTGTTCTCCAGAGGTTGTATACCTTTTCCATTATCATTTGTCTGGTTTTTTATCTCAAGAACTTCTTCTCTATTCTAACACTATAAAGATACTGTTCTCTTGTTTTTACTTTGTCCCTTTAGGTCTTTGATCCATTTGGAATTGCTTGTCCGGGGCTTGAATGGGGCCCTCAGTGCCTGTGTGGGGCTCCTCCCAGGGTGTGGAGGGGAACCTGGGAAGTCTGGGTTTGCAAGTGTTCACTGTGATGTGAAGGTGGGGGCATCTCAGTGGTGGCTTTGCCAGTGTGCTGCTCTTGCTGGCTGGCCTCTGGGGCTCATTTCTTCCTTGTCACAGCTTGTCTTTGCCCCACCCACCCTCATTAGCTCTTGGGGCCCACCATGATCTGCACAGGCAAGTCTCTGAGTGGAGGCTTGAGGACCACCTGTGCTCAGAGCCTGCTGGGGCCAGCGGGCAGCTTGCCTGGTTGTCAAAGGCTATCACGGTGTTATGATCTGAGGGGCTAAGGCTGTGTGTGCACCCATCCCCCTCTTGACATCCCAGCATCCACCAGCTGGCCTAGCATACTGTTCCCAGTTTTCATAGCAACACTGCCGCTGGGTAATGATTCCTGGGAGAAAGACATTCCTGCATTCTCAGTGTCACATGAGTATCTCACCTTGTGCTTGTAATCCTGCCCTGGGGAAACACCTCCCCACAGAAACTCTAAGGACAGCTTCTAGGTTTGCTTCCACTTAAGTACAGTAGTAGCTGGTAAATGTTCCAAAACAAAACCCACTGATTTGGACCATTTGCCAATTTCCTTGGTGTAAATACTTCCACAATAGCCAATTTCAAGCCACTACTGTGATGTCACTGGACTTGAAGTTAGGAAGAGATGCCTCTTAGAGTGTTGCCACCTTCCAGACAGGTGACATGTCAATAGCCCCAGAGCACAGATAACAGTAAAGTGAGTAAAATAATTAGAAAGGGATGAGGTTTGAGTATTTATTGCCTTTGTTAACATCATTCAGTTAGTTGTACATTTCTACAGTTAAAATATTGATAATGACTATGTTTAATGGCTGGCTCCCAGGCTTCCCAGCTTACGCTGGGTCCAGTGATCACTGTTGAGGGATTCAAGTCTGTTCCCCCATGGCCCTTTGTCTACAGCTTTCCTAAAGCCACACTCAGCTGCCTCCTCCATCTTTTCCATCCTGCCGTTTGAACTGCAGCCTCTCTGGGGAGCACAGCCCAACCCATCAGAACTGTGTGCTTATGTCAGGCATCCTCAAACTTTTTAAACGGGGCCAATTCACTGGCCCTCAGACCGTTGGAGGGCCAGACTATAGTTTAAAAAAAAAAACAACTAGGAACAAATTCCTATGCACACTGCACATATCTTATTTTGAAGTAAAAAACAAAATGGGAACAAATATAATTCACACTGCTTCATGTGGCCCGTGGGCCACAGTTTGAGGACGCCTGGCTTATGTGCTCCTGTGCTCTTCCTCTAAATACCTTCTTGCCTGAAAGCTGTCACCAATTTTCTCTACCATGACAACCATAGATTACACAAATATTTGCCTATGAACAATGTACAAAATGCTCCAAAGAATGTGTCTTCGCTACATTCTTTATTACAACAAAAAGTCATGACCTGGCCCAGTGGCTCACACCTGTAATCCTAGCACTAGGGGAGGCTGAGGTAGGTGGATACCCTGAGCTCAGGAGTTTGAGACCTGCCTGAGCAAGAGCAAGGCCCTGTCTCTTAAAAATAGCTGGGTGTTGTGGCAGGTCCCTGTAGTCCAAACAGTCACTCTTTGGAGGCTGAGGCAAGAGAATCACTTAAGCCTGAGAGTTTGAGGTTGCTGTGAGCTGTAACGCCATGGCACTCTACCAAAGGCGGCAAAATGAGACTCTACCTCATTAAAAAGAAAAAAAAAAAATCAAAAACAACTTCAGTGATGTGACATAGTACAGGGCCCAGACCAGACTAGGAGACCTGCAGCTGTGAGGTAGCAAACATTAAAAAAAAGACTAGAAGGAAATAATGCCCATATGTTCACAGCATTAACTTCCCTGAGGTTGTGGGCAATTTTGGTTTTCTAAGTTACGGTGTTCTGTATTTTGCTTTTTCTTTTTTCTTTCCTTTCCTTTCCTTTTCTTTTTCTTTTCTTTTTTTTTTTTTTGAGACAGAGTTTCAAGCTGTCACCCTGGGTAGAGTACTGTGGCATCACAGCTCACAGTAACCTCAAACTCTTGGGCTTAAGCGATTCTCTTGCTTTAGCCTCCCAAATAGCTGGGACTACAGGCGCCTGCCACAATGTGCATCTATTTTTTGTTGCAGTTGTCATTGTTGTTTAGTAGGCCCAGGCCGGGTTTGAACCCACCACCTTAGGTGTATGTGGCCAGCACCCTGCTGACTGAGCTACAGACACCGCCCAGTGTGTTCTGTATTTTTCCAGACATTCTATAATGAACCTGTGTTTCTTTTATAATCAGACAAAATTCATTTCAAGAAAAATCTCTTTGTAGAACATGAAAGCTTAGGGGAGAGGGGAGACAGAAAACTTAGATACTTATCTACAAGGACATAATCAAATAGCAGCAGGGTGAATGTTTGGGTTAGAGGGGCTCCAAGATGCTAGGAGCTGCTGCTGAGGTTCCTGGTCTGCTGTGCTGCTGGCAACAAAATGGGGCTTTGCAGCCTGATTAGCACCTTTGTGAGAAAGCCCAGGAGGGAGGCACCTCCCCACTGTGAGGGGGAGGGTGCTTGTAATTCTGGGACAGCTCAGCAGAGCAGGGCTCAGAGCCTGTGCCCAGTTGGGACCTTCTCCCTGTGTCCCATGTGGGCTCCCAGCTTGCTCTATGCCCAGGCAGAGTCTGGGTTTCCTCTTCATGACCAGGGGTTTCCCCACCACCTGCAAATCCTCTTTTCTTGGTCCTTCTCCCTTCACATGAGGCAAGACAACTGCCACCTGCTCAGGGAACTCTCTCTCCCTCTCAGGTCTGTTCCAGCATTTCCCAGCTAGGCATAGCCACTTGAGTACACTGCTGGTGTGTGGCCTACCCAGGCCCGGAATGTGAATAGGGAGACACTGCAAGCTCCTCTGGAAAGCACTTCCTGCTTCCCCCTTGCTGGCCCCATGACATGTACCCTGAATGTTAGTAGCATGCAGTTCTCCTCAGTCCTTTATTGTGTCTCCCATCTCTACTTGTCTTCTTTCCCCAAGGAGGACTTCAGGGCCACAATAGGCTGTCCTGGGCCCGATACACACTGGGTGCTGCAGAAATGGGGGCTGGGCCAGCTGGACCCACGGGTGCCCAAGGGCACTCCCTGCTCCACCCAACTGGGGTTGTCTCTTCACCTCCCCAGCCTTAGGAGGCCCTCTTTCCTTTCTCCACACCTTCCATGAAGGTGGTATCCTGCAAGGCTACTCCAGTGCCACTGCTTCCTTGGGGCCTGGCCCACGAGGGCCTCCTCATCCCCCCATCCTGATCACTCTGCAATCAGTCTTGGCTCTCAACCTTGACTTAGTGCCTTCACCTTGCTAAGTTCCAATTTCCCCATCTGCAAAGTGAAGGCAATAATGGCATCTCCCTCAAGATTATTGGGGGTTAGGATTTAATGGGGACCCACCTTAGGAGCCCTTCCAGAAACCTGGTACATAGCAGGTGCTCAAGAAATGGTGGTGGTTTGATAAGGGTCCCTCCCTTGGCACCTCTCATAGGTCAGCTTGTAACTCAAGGAAGTTTCTCATGTGTCAAGACCTGTCCTCTTTAACAAGCCAGTGGCCACTGTGAGGACACAGGACTGTGTTCTTATCTCTCATGCATCTCTTTACTTGTCTTTCTGCTGGCCCCAGTGTTCCCTAGAGAATAGACAAGTATTGACAGGCTCAGTCCAGCTGGACAGGAGTCGAAAGTCATCCTGCTGCCTTGACCTTGGATGAGCACAACATAGATGCTCACTGAGGGTTGGCTGGTATTGTTTGGTCATTGCCAAGGAACTTTTCTGGATCTTCTAGGTGCTAGCTCTGGTCTCAGTGCTGCCTGAAGGAGGAGCAGGTCCTGGTGGGAGAGAGGACAGAATCGGGTGGGTGGCTCTTGATGGAGACAGAAGGCTGTTTTAGTCTGGAGTGAGGGCATGACCACCAGCTGGGTAAACAGTCCCGGCCAGGAAGGCCATTGGTGTGGCCCGCCCTCCTCAGACAGTATTCCCTGGGGCTGAGCAGTGGGGTTTTCTAGGAATGAGGGCACCAAGGGCAGCCAGGGCTGTGGGTAGAGAGTAGATGGGGGTGCTGGTTGTTGGACCTCCGGAGGGTTCTCATGCAGGCGTGTCTCTGCCACAGGTGAACGGAAAGGAGCTCTCCAAGCTGTCTCAGGAGCAAACTCTGGAGGCCCTGCGTTCCTCCAAGGAGCCCCTGGTGATCCAGGTGCTGAGACGCAGCCCCCGCCTCCGGGGGGACAGCTCCTGCCCTGACCTACAACTGGTGGACAGTGGCACTCAGACCGACATCACCTTCGAGCATATCATGGCACTGGGCAAGCTGTGCCCGCCTACCCCACCCATGGCCATTCTGGAGCCGTACGTCCTCTCTGAGCTGTGAGTCACCCTCAGGAGGGCCCCGGGCCCTGCCTTCAGAGAGGGCATGCTACTGGGGACAGCCTTGCCCACGCTACCTACAGGCTACATTGATGCAGCTCTGGGCATGGCAGGGAGATCCCAACTCAGCCTGTCCCTCTCAGGCAGAGTACAGGCTCTTTGACCTCCAGAAATGACTGCCACCTGAGCACTCAGAAAGCTCCATGCCTCTAGCGCTCAGGCTGGGCACCAGCAGTGAAGGGGGCAAGGTAGATTTCCAGGCAGGCTCCAGTTACCTCTACCCCAGGGCCGAGGGAAGACCTTCCTGGCCTGTGAGTCTAGGCTTTCACTGCTGGAAATGTGGCTCCTTGAGCCACCCGGCTGGCCAGGGCTGAGACCCTCAGCTCTTCCTCCTCCATCATCTGTCCTCTTCTGCCTCACGAGCATCACTTCTTGAATCTTCTTGCATCCCTTGTCTGTCCCATTCCTCTACCTGCTCTGAATTTCCTCCATCTCTTCTTCTTTCTTTGGCCTGCTCAGAAGAAGGGCCTTTTATCCACGCTGGTGGCTCATGATCGCATGAGTACTGCCTCAATTGCTAATCTTAGCTCAGGCTGCAGGGAGGTGGTCCTGGGATGCCCCTTCTTTGCATAGAGGTAGGCCACAGGCCTTGAGTAGCCAACTTTAGCTTTAGGGCCAAGAGGTCAGCCCCTGGAATAGAGTGGGTCTCCCTCTGCTTTGTAGAAGTCCTCTAGGGCCTGGCTAACTCCTGGGGGCGTTGCATGAGTGGGGCCAGTGCTGGGTGGGCAGGGCAACAGCCAGTATGGTCAGAGGGGTCTGGTTTGGGGGACAGAGCTAGGAATGCCTGGATCTGCAGTGTGACCCAGCATCCTCCCATTTGGGAGCATTCCTGATCTTGGCATGACTGCATGTAGCTCAAGAGAGGGTTCTGGAGAGGCAATCAGCCCAGGAGCCAGAGCTAGGGTGTGAGAGGAGCAGATGGCTTGGCCTGACCTCCCCCCCTTCTCCTGGGCAGCCCCCCCATCAGCCATGAGTATTATGACCCGGCGGAGTTCATGGAGGGCGGCCCACAGGAGGCAGATCGTATGGACGAACTGGAGTATGAGGTGAGCTGGGCAGCTGGGCCAGGGCCCACAGGCAGCCTTGGGAGCCTGTCCTGGGCAGTTCATGCAGCCCTGCTCGGTTCTGGCACCTGCTGACCTCAGGCAGCCAGGCCTCTTGGCCCTCCTGGCGTGTACTTGGCTGAGTCAGGGAGGGCACGGGTGAGGTTGTGCGTTTGTCCATGTTGGTGAGTCCATGTCCCACACGTCTGTGTCCTGTGCATCTGTGCATGTCTCGGGCATTTCCTGATGGGGAGACCATGGAACACACACATCGTTTGGGATGGTAAGAGAAGCCCTCAAAGCTGAGGGCCAGTTCAGGGTACTTTAGAAGATGAGGCGCTGAGGGATCCCTTGCTCACATGTTTCCTGGGCTTTCTGCCCCTGTGGCAGGAGGTGGAACTGTACAAAAGCAGCCACCGAGACAAGCTTGGCCTGACAGTGTGCTACCGCACGGACGACGAGGAGGATTTGGGCATCTACATCGGAGAGGTACGAAGGCAGCACTGACATAGGGCCAGGTCCAGGAGAGCCCCCCCATGCCACTTTAGTCCTGTCGCCTTTCCACGTGGCCCACACAGGACACAGAGAATGCCCAAAGGGTCCCAGCCGCCAGATAGGGCATCCATCGCAGGTGCTTGCTAGCGGTCTGCAGAAGGAAACCCGAGCCCAGTGTAGGATAGCAGCCAGGACAGAGTACAAGCCAGGACCAGGTCCTGGACAGGCTTCATTCTTTCCTACTACATCCTATGGCCAGCTGCTTGGGGCTCAGCAGAAGTCTCCTCCCTGTGTGTCTTGGGCAGGCATCTGTGTACCCCCATAGGAGGAGGATGGCCCCCGGATGCCTGGATGCCCTACACACTATCAGCATCCCAATGAAGTCAACCTTCCTGATGGAAAATATTGCACTGCCATTAAGCCCCAGGACTGACACAAGTAACAGGCTTCTGTGCAGGAAAGCACAGGAGTGCTGGTGGCAGTGGCTGAGGAGAGGTGCCAGCCCGTGGCCTTCAGCTCCTGTGTCCTGGCCACTAAGCTAGAGTGGGAGTGAGAGGAAGCCTTTAGCTAGCTTGGGGTTCCTGGGGTGAGGCTTCCCCTTCCTACTTGAAAGGGCTCTGTAGGTGTCAAGTCTCCAAGATGCGTGTGTCCTACAGGTAAATCCCAACAGCATTGCAGCCAAAGACGGCCGGATCCGCGAGGGAGACCGCATCATCCAGGTGAGGGCTCACAGGCAACAGGCTCTGCTATGCCCAGTGGCCCTGCTGCCTCTCCTCAGCTGTCCCCTAGTGCTCTCCCACTAAGCCTTGCCTGATACCAGGCCCCACACCTGGGCCTTTCTCATCTCTCTCCTGCTTAAACAGCTTTAAGGAGCTTCCATGTACCTGTGGGATCTGCTGACATCTAGGACCCATGCTGCTTTGGCACTTCCCTGGCTCCCTCATCCCAACTCCATGCTGTCCTGTGAGCACACAAGTGCTCTTGCAAAGGCCAAGCCACCCTCTTCCTGTCATCCTCCACTTAGTTACATCCTCTTAGAGCCCAGTCCTGCTCAGTGTGCCTGGGCTCCCTGCACCCAGCCAGGGCCTGCTCCAGGGTCCTCCCTAGTATCCTTGTTTTGATTGTCTCTGGCCTGTCACAGATTAATGGTGTGGACGTCCAGAACCGGGAAGAGGCGGTGGCCATCCTGAGCCAGGAAGAGAACACCAACATTTCTCTGCTGGTGGCCCGGCCTGAGAGCCAGGTGTGTGTGCCTAGTAGGGTGACCTGGGGCCCCTGACATTGAGCTTTCTGTCTCCAAAGCTGCTGAGATGAGATTAAGGTATAGATGTGGCAGCGATGTTGCTTCCAGCCTCTGAATGGGCCAGGACCTCTTTCCCTGGTATTACTCACCTTCACTGAAACCAGGAGGCCAAGCATGAGGCTTAGAGGGGACCAGAGGGTGTTGGGGAGGTCCCTGAAGCTGCGGGGACAGTGAAGGCCTTTTTCTGTAGCTTGCAAGGCGGTGGAAGGACAGTGACCGGGATGACTTCCTGGATGACTTTGGCTCTGAGCATGAGGGGGACCTGCGGGCCCAGAAGCTGAACCCACCCCCTGCCCAGCAGGTGAGGAAGGTGGAAGGGGCTGGGGAGGTGTGTGGTCTCCCAGCCTTGGTGGGGAAGTGAACCAGACCTCTTGTGACCTTCTCTGTGTGTGGGACCTAACTGAGTGGTGCTTGTCTCTGTCCCAGCTTGGACAGGAAGAGGAGAAGGGAGCTCCTGATGTGGGCCCAGTCCTGAGCAACAGCCAGGAGCTGGACAGCGGGGTAGGCCGCACAGATGAAAGTACCCGAAACGAGGAGAGCTCTGAGCATGACCTGCTGGGGGATGAGCCCCCAAGCAATACCAACACCCCCGGGAGCCTACGCAAGTTTGGCCTGCAAGGGGACGGGCTGCAGAGCCGCGACTTCCATTTCAGCATGGACTCACTGCTGGCTGAGGGGGCGGGGCTGGGAGGGGGTGATGTCCCTGGCCTCACAGATGAGGAGTACGAGCGCTACAGGGAGCTTCTAGAGATCAAGTGCCACCTGGAGAATGGCAACCAGCTGGGCCTCATCTTCCCTCGGGCCTCAGGTGGCAACAATGCCCTGGATGTCAACCGCAATGAGAGCCTGGGCCATGAGATGGCTATGCTGGAAGAGGAGCTTCGTCACCTGGAATTCAAGTGCCGCAATATTTTGCGTGCGCAGAAGATGCAGCAGCTGCGGGAACGCTGCATGAAGGCCTGGCTGCTGGAGGAGGAGAGCCTCTATGACCTAGCAGCCAGCGAGCCCAAGAAGCACGAGCTGTCTGACATCTCCGAGCTGCCTGAGAAGTCAGACAAAGACAGCACCAGCGCCTACAACACGGGAGAGAGTTGCCGCAGCACCCCTTTGCTTGCGGAGCTCTTGCCAGAGAGTCCCCTGCGGCGGGCGGCTGCTGGCAACTCCAACTTGAACCAGACCCCTCCTGGCCCTGCTGCTGCGGCACAACCCAGGGCAAGTCCTCCTCCACAGGGCAGCCCTGCTAAGTTCCGATCCCTGTCCCGGGAATCTGAAGCCTCACCCCGGAGACAGCATGCAGAGGAGCGAGTCCGCCGCAACCCCAAGGCTGCGGTGGCTCTGGAGCACATGGGCCCTGAAGGCAGCCCTTACCTCTCGCGGCGCCACCGTGGCCAGGGCCAGGAGAGCCAGCACTACCATAGCTGCATTCAGCTAGCCCCCCCACGAGGCCTGGAGGAGCTAGGCCATGGCCCCCTGAGTTTGGCTGGTGGCCCTCGGGTGAGTGGGGTGGCGGCCACCCAGGCTCCCCGCATGGAGTGGAAGGTGAAGGTGCGCAGTGACGGGACCCGCTATGTAGCCAAGCGGCCCGTGCGGGATCGGCTTTTAAAAGCTCGTGCCCTGAAGATCCGGGAGGAGCGCAGTGGCATGACCACAGATGATGATGCAGTGAGTGAGATGAAGATGGGCCGCTACTGGAGTAAGGAGGAGCGCAAGCAGCACCTGATCCGGGCCCGGGAGCAGCGGAAACGGCGTGAGTTCATGATGCAGAGCCGTCTGGAGTGTCTGCGGGAGCAGCAGAACAGTGACAGCAAGCCTGAGCTCAACATCATTGCTCTGAGCCACCGCAAAACCATGAAGAAGCGGAACAAGAAGATCCTGGACAACTGGATCACCATCCAGGAGATGCTGGCCCATGGTGCACGCTCGGCCGATGGCAAGCGGGTCTACAACCCCCTGCTCTCGGTCACCACCGTGTGAGCCACCCTTGCAGAGCCTGGCCCAGGTCCTCCTGAGCTCAGGACCTCACTCTCCTTAAAATCGAGTGTGTTTCTGTGTGTATGTGTGTGCGCACATGGCTTTGTTAGCAAAGAGAAGCCTTTGAGCAGGAAGGACCCTTTTCTTGCATCACCTGGTTCCATCTCCCCAAAGTGACTGTTGGTTGCCATCATTGGGGGCACATCTGTATCAGGCACCCCTTCAGCTGTGTGTGTGTGTGTGTGTGTGCGCGCGTGTGTGTGCGGCCATGTGCATACATCTCACACACTCACACACAGCTCTCTTGACCCATGTACTTGGAGATGGGGTGGTTGAGCTGCAGTGGGGAGGTGAGGAAGACTGGCTATCCTGAGCACAAGAGAACGTCTGGCTTAGCTGCTAAGCATGGCTTCTCCCTGCTGATGTGAGCCGCAGTATACTTCTATACAAAGGCAACCCTGATTTTTGTGGTTTTTTCCCCCTTCTGTGCTTGCCGATTGTTGTTTTTCTGTTTTGTGGACCTGCTCTGGGGGCTGGCAGCTCCTTCAAGCAGCCTGACAAAGGTGGAACCTCCCTCCAGTGATGGCTGGGAAGGAGGTGGGGGGAGGAGGAGAGGGAGGGGTGGGGGTGGGAGGGAAGCAGGGGGAAGGTGGAGGAATGGAAAGCAGCTGTCCTAGTGGCCTCTACTCTGAGGTCCATCCCCAGTGACTGAGGGAGAGCACGACTGCAGGGGTTGAGGGGGCAGTGTCCATCCTAGAAGAAATCACAGCCTGGGTCCATGCATGATGCCCTCTGGAGTGGGGGCTTCAGCAGCAAGGGTCTAGAAGCCAAGCCCCATGAATACCAGTGGAAGAGCTCAGGTCTGGCCCTGGAAGACTTGCTGGTGACCTGCGGCCTGGGCCCCAGCGAGAGGCAGTGGGCTGACGCAGGGATATTGCCCCAACCCACTCAAGTTCCACATGGGTGAACCAGGCTACCCTTGGCTGCCTCTCAGGCTTGGAGAGCCCCTTCCCCTACCCTCGTCTTGAATAAAGCAAGCTGCCTTTTTACTTGGTTGAATCAGGCCTCCCTGTGTTCCTTCTTACCTGCTGCTGTGGGGGATGGAGACGGGGATAGGGATAAAGGCAGGCAGGGCCAGGGCACATTTAAAGCCATCATCTAGTTTGTTTGGCTTGTCACTGAACAATCAAGTGTGGGAGGTATGGCACAGTCACAGGGTTGTGACCAGATGCAGAAGTCTGACTTCAGACTAGGCCATGCTCACCTCCACAGACATTGTGGCTGCTGGCACGTGCATGAGGGAGGCTGCATCCGGCTTCTGTTATCTGTGGGAAGCAGGTTCCACACCTAAGTGGAGCTGCAAGCTTCTGGAGGGCAGAAGTAGCTCATTTGGGGATCTTGTAGTGCCCAATAAGGTGCCAAGTGCATAAAAGGCATCAAGTGAATGTCTTTTGGCCAGCTGAACACCAGGTGGCTGCAAGGGGCCTTCTGTCTCAGGAACACAGCCACCTGGCACCTGCCAGTGTGGAGCCACAGGGACAGCTCCAGGACTGGCATATTGCTGCCTGCTATAAAGTCCTCTTGAGATAACACACGGGCCTGGAGATCCAGGCAGCAAGTGACAGAGGAGGTAAAGGGCGTGAGATGCCAGCGCCTGTTCCCAAAAGCCTGGAGCCCCCTTGCTGAGAAGGCTGAGCCATAGGCTGCAGGTCACATGGCCCAGCTGGGAAGGGAGACAGGAAACAGGGCCAGGGCCCAGAGATGCTGGTTCTGCCACCCCTCAGGGCCTCTCCAGCAGAGGGTTTGGTACACTCAACTCTTGTTGACCAGGCCCGTTTTTGCCCTTTGGGAGGAAAGGCCTGGCCCGTGCCATGGAAAACTGGCTTGAGTGAGGAACCAAAACAAATTGTTCCCTTGGCCACCGCTCACTCTGATGGCTCTAGAGACACCACATACTTCCTCTGGTGGAGTGCCCTCCAGTGCTTACATGATGTGGATCAAGCTTGGAGTGCCTTGGCTGCTTCAGGAAGAAGTGGCACCAAGCAGGGGGGCAGCACTTGGCTGCTCATGGCTGGGAATGACTTCACATTCAGACCCTTCTGCCATTGGGTTGGGTGGTGGAGAACAGAAAGAACTGGGCAATAGATAGCTGCTGCTGTGCCCACTCCACCCTGCTATTGGCAGAATACCGGGAACAGCCATTTGCACCTCTGCCAGAGATGGGAGCACGTATTGCTCCTAGAGCTGGTCCTCATCTCTGGAATCTAGAAACTCCACCAGTTGTCAAAGCTAGGGTGGCCTGGTCCTTTGTACTTCCAGCCCTCAACTCTCCCAGGAGCCTCCTCATGCCCCTGCAGACTGGCCACAAGCCACCTTCAGTTTCAAGCTGCCACTGCGTGCTGGCAGAGCCCAGATAGTGAGGAGCCCCTCCCCTGCTAGGTGGGTTTTGGGCCTTGTCTCCTTTTCCACTATAGCCTCTGGGGGCTTCTGCTTCTCTCCAGTAACAGCCTGATAGTGAGAGAGCACACAGATGCCTAGACTTTGCCAGCTGGTCCCACAGTGACCCTTCACAGGCATGTCGGAGTATACATTGTCACCATGTCACAGCTGAAAAGGGCTCACCTGGAATTTGTACCCAGCCCTTTTGTACCCCAGGATCTTTACTACCTCACTAAGTGTGGGAGACACTTAGTGGCTACCATTCAGGTAGCCAGTGACCAGCATGCACCAGGCCTGTGACCTGGGCTAGCAGGTGGAATACCAGCAAGGATTCCTGCCCAGTATCCTGAGAGCCAATGCTCTTTGGAGAGGCAGAAACAGCTCCTTAGAGGTGTGGGAATATTTTTCTAATCTGGAAAGAAAGGTACCCTGCGAAGTGGCATCAGGTGGTCCCCTCCAGACAGCTGTGGGCTGCAGGTAGCTGGCACACACACCAGCTTTGACCACATCAGCAAGATGGGGTCGCTCACTGTGCTCACCAAGCAAAGCATGGGGAATGCTTCTGTGTGTGGCTCACACCCAGAGCTCCAAATTCAGGAGCCATTTGTGAAGACAGGCTGGCTGTGTCTCTATGTGTGACCATGGTGCTGACTACCTGGACTTGGGGGAAGTTGGGAAGGGCTTCTGCCTTCTCTGGTCAGGCCAGATGCTGTTCCCAATGGCAGGTGTGGCAGAGGAGCCCTCCTTCTTGCTCTCCAGCCCAAGGCATGCCAGGAAGGTCAAAGGGCCTTTCCCTAGGCTGCCACAGGGACCAGGGAAGGAGAGAACAAAGCAGAGTCTTCTTTGCCAGATGAGGTCATGTGCTGGGCAGGAGAGGGGACAACCTCCACGCTCTCACTCTCATACCATGCAAGCGACCAGGAGACAAAGGGAAGTGGACACAGGGCACTGTGGGGACTAGGCAAGAAAGGCTTCACTGGGCGAGGGAGTTCGGGATTGAAGCCAGCCCCTCTGCCACCCAGTGACTCCTTGTCTATCTAGGCAGACAAAGGGATGCTAGGCCCCAGCATATGAGCCAGGAGGAACCCTGTGTCCTGAATGTACTCTTGACAGCCAGTGACTGTTTATTAAAGGAAGCAAGGGAGGGCTGAGGACACAATGTCAGGCCTGGATGTGGCTCTTTGCACTGAAGGCTAGGTAGTAGATCACAAGGCCAATCGCTGCGGCCAGCACCTCAGTGGAGACCCACGGTCCATTCCAGGTACCCTGCAAAAAAGGAGATCAAAAGCCAGCTCAGCAGAGAACAGGTGAATGAACTGGCCAGCCTTAGTCACCCTCCATCGGGGGACAAAGACATGCTGGCTAATCACAGCCTAGCAGCTGGGGCTGGGGTTGCAGAGATGATAAGAGCTTTCATTCAGCCCTGACCCTCCAAAAAAAAGAAGAGGTGTGCCATAGCTCCCAATTTCCCTGGGACCAGGCCACTCACCCGATGGTCCACACTGACTGTGAACAGGGGTGGGATGATCGAAACGTCCTCGTTATTTCTCTGAGCCTGGAAGGGAGGTGCTGGGATCAGATAGTGCCAGATGGGCTACCTGGGTGGGGTGGGCTAGGAGAATACGGAACGCTGCCTAAGACCCAAAAGAGAAGAGAAATAGACAAGAGCCACAGAAGGAAGGGCCAGGTGGGCCAGGAGCACAGAAAGGTGCCCATCTGACTCAGGACTTGCCAGCTGGCCAGCCTGTTCTGCATAAGCAGACCCTCCCGTAGAGCAAAGCTCTAGGGAAAAGGGACCATAGGAGGAACAGGCTAGAGAATGCTGCAGAAACAGGGCATGCCCTCCCTCCTTTAGGTCTCAGAGGGCTCTGGGCCACACTCACCTTCCTTAGGAGGCTGTAGGACTCCTCATCAAAGAATCTGACTTCATATGTACCCGCGTGGGCATTCTTGTGTTCCAGGCTCCAGGACACCTGGGTTGGGTGTGTATCATGGGGTGGGCAGAGTGGACACATGAGGGGATTCCCTGCCAGTGCTGACACAGCACTGCCCTTGAGCCCATGAGCCCTGGGCCCAACTGGGCCACCCCTAGGGCTTCAAGTCATGCCCATGAATAGGCAGCCTCCCTCAATAGCCTCGAACTCAGCACTCTCACCTGATAACGCCCCACGTCCTGGCCACGGGTGACAGGGAATTGTTTTCCCCCAACATCAGCATAAAGAGCCATATTCTGGGTGAAGAGACAAAGGGAGAGTCACCTCTTCTTAAAATGGGCAGAGAGGCCAGGCCCAGTGGGGGGCTGCAATGTGTCTGGCAGGAGGCACCATGTAAGGCCTGGAACAACCCAGAGCCATCTAGGAAACCAATTGTCACTGTCTCTCTGTGTCTGTCTCCCCTGAAGGAGGAGAGGGTCCGAACCCCTATGTCCCAGGCTAACTTAACCCACAATGGGCCTATTAACTGTGAACAGGGGTAAGATATTCAAAATGTCCTTGTTATTTCTCTGAAGAGAGGTACCAGGGTCAAGGAGTGCCTTTCCCTAGGCTGCCACAGGGAAAGGGACAGCTTTGAGGAGGTGGCACTTCATTGAGATGATGAAAAACGCCTGACTTCCTGCTTTGGACTTCTGCAAATGCAGATCAGGGGCCGAGACCAGGCATCCCCAATCTTGAAGTTAAAAAACACCTAAACATTATATGGATGGAGCTGGAACATATCCTACTTATTAGTAAAGTATCTCAAGAATGGAGGAAAAAGTATCCAATGTACTCAGTACTATTATGAAACCAATTTACAATCACTTACACTTTTTTTTTTTTTTTTTGAGAAAGAGCCTCAAGCTGTTGCCCTGGGTAGGTGCTGTGACGTCACAGCTCACAGCAACTTCCAACTCCTGGGCTTAAGCGATTCTCTTGCCTCAGCCTCCCAAGTAGCCTGGCTACTTTTTGGTTGTAGTTGTCATTGTTGTTTGGCAGGCTCAGGCTGGGTTAGAACCCGCCAGCTCTGGTGTATGTGGCTGGCACCGTTTAAGCTACAGGCACCGAGCCCACTCACACTTTCGTATGATGAATGGATCACAACTATAGCCAAAGATGAAAGGGGAGGAGGTCAGATGGTGGGAGGGTGAATGGTGGAATCACACCTATGGTGCATATTGCAAGGGTACATGTTGGATCTACTAAGTACAGAATATAAATGTCTTAACACGGTAATTAAATGAGGGGAGGGATATATTAACCAGTACGATGTAAGCAATCCAAACTGTATATGAAATCAGCACATTGTACCCCATAAATGCATTAATGTATACATGATCTACCTCTTTATGATTTAATTAAAAAACAAAACACCCAAACAGATGCATTGGCAAACAGCAACCAGAAAAGGATGGAGGGGCCTGGGGACTGACCGTGGCCCTTTCTCATGTTCTAGACAGTCATTCTAGAAACAGTATCCACCCCATGTTAATGCATATAGGCAAAGCAAACACTTGCCAGGGTCTGGCCTTGTCATGTCCTGATCTCTCCCACACCCCTGGAATCCTTATTCTCCCTCTGTTGACATGGGGCCTCAGGTCAGACTCTTGTGAACTGCCAGTGAGAAGCACTTCACACCCCTACATCCACCTTTCGCCCCTATACCCTCCTGGCTGACCCTTACATTGCCTTACCTGGACCCTGTTCTTGCACGTCAGGGAGATCTCCACAATGAAGACAGTTTCAGTGGAAATGACAGCGTCAGAAGTGGTATAGTAGGAAGGATTAATCTGGGGCTCCATGCAGGCCTCTGCTGTGGGGAAAAGGCATAGACACCTGGGTAAGTTCAGTTTGAGTGTGTTAAGCTAAAGGCAGAAGGCACTGTAAGGACACACTTCCCAGGCCCAGGCAGCTGAGGACACACAGGACCCTTCTTCCTCTTCTAGACAGGATATGGGATTCAGATCTGAGTACTCAGTCAGAAATGCAGTGGCAAAGTGGAATGGCTATGAGGGAAGGCAGGGACAGCTTTGTGGAGGTGGCACTTCGTTGAGATGATGAAGAAGGGAGTATGTTTTTGTTTGGTGTGGGTGGGGGCTGGAGTCAATGTACCACTCATTTCAGCACCTGCACCTCTAATGGGTTGTCCACATAACAGCCTGCCTTGGCCCTGAAAAACCCTAGAAGCCCAGAGGGCCATGCTCAGCCCAGACAGTTCAGTGAAGGCATCCTCAGCAGAGACAGCAAGTGGGGTACAAGCAATGCTTGCAGCTTTCAAGATGAGGGAAAAGATCTCTGGCCCCAGCCAGCTGACAGAAGGGCAAGAGTGGTTCTAGTGTTTCCTCAGGGAAGCAAATAGGAGAGGCTCTGGGTCTGGAGGCACAAATTGTCCCCTTAAACTGTGCAACTCTGACAGAAAGGACCCTGGTCTAGCCATCTCCAGAACCATGGCCACAGCAAAGGAAGGGTGCCAGCTACACAAGATAGTGCAAAGCAAATGCTACCCCAAGTGGGCAAGTTCTCAGTCAACTGCTCTCTGAATGTGATGTCCTGATAGAGGGATAGCTTAAGCTCAGGAAATCAGAGGAGGTGCTGGGTCTAGACAGGAGGCAGATGCCTGGGAATGGTAGTGGGGGGTCAGTTCTCAGGACCTGCTGAGTTGAGCTTTTTTTCCTGTGGATACTGTGGAGCCCCTAAAGGGTTTCACAGCCAGGTCTGTCCTTTGGAGATGTCTCTGGCTACTGCACAAGAAATTCCTGAGGGGAGGGTGACAAGGTCACTCCAGGCACCAAAGGCCCTGGTATGAAGTTAAGGCAGGATAGAGACTATGCAGAAAGCAGCCCCGCCCAGTCCAGGCCCCAGACAGCGCACCGACTGCGGCAACATCGTCCTGCACACACTCTGGACCCCGGTGAGAGCGCAGCCCTGCCGCCAGGTATTAAGGATCACTCATTAATGTAAATCAACAGGGTCGCAGTTCGGCTCTGCAGAGAACCAGGCCTCGGGAAAAGGAGACAGTCTTTCGACTGACACTCAAGGTGCCCCTCCCCCCCCCACCTCCCCGCTCCTCTTCAGGTCACTATGCCATTCGCCCCGCTTTAGCTCTCCGCCGCTCCCACGCCTGGCCCACACAGCACCAGCTCAGGTGCCCCCCGCCGCGATCGCGCCATAGTGCTTTGCTCCTGACCGACCCTCCTCTGGGAGCAAGAGCAGGGACGTGAGTCACCCTGCCAGAGCTAGGGGCTGGGCTACGGTGGAGACTCTGGGACTTTCCTTCGCATGAGCAGACGGGGAAAAGATTTGGTTGTTTCTGGCCACTGGGTAAGCGTGTGTGGTGCTTTAGTCGCCGCGCCCCGAGGCCACCTGCCTGTTATTGGGAGGCCCGGCCCACGGCGACGAGCCCAGGGAAGGGCCAGATAGACCCCCCTCTTCACCCGCACCCCTCCTTCCCCCAGCACTACCTGCGTAGGACAGAGGCTAGCCAGCGAGAAGCTGTGGCCAGGCCGCTACCTGAGCTGCAGGAGAGGCCGGACAGCAGGAGTAGCGCCAGGGCGCCGAGTGATGCCATCGCCATAGCCTCTTCTCGGCCGAGGGAAAAAGGAAAGAGCTCCCTCAAACACGAGGGGCAGACGAGGAAGCACGACGCGTAAGCCACAGCGGCAGCCAATCGCGCGCCGGCTAGCCGGGCTCCGGGAGGGCCTCGTGACGTCGCTGGCTGCATTGACGTGTCCCCTCCCCAAGACCCGGGTCCAGCTGGTCACCCCCCCCAAGATGGCGGCTGCGGCGAAGCAACAGGCGCCGGAAGAGGGCGTGGGCATCGGCGCGGCCGCGCGTGCGCAGAGCCGAGTCCACGCCAGCTTCCGAGATTTCTGGCTTCAACGAACTCTCGCGAGGGTGGTGTCTTGCGCATCGGGGTGTGAGGTGGTTCTCTTTCCGTCATGGCGCTGAAGGTGGCGAAGGCTGCCGGTGGTGTTGCTCAGGCAGTGCTCAGGCCAGTCCTTCTCTGTCGTCCTTGGGAGGTGAGGAAGGAGCAGACCACGGGACAATCGCGGCGCTCGCTGCGGGGTTACTTGGGTAACAGCTGCTCCCGGAGCAGTCTGGAGTCCGATTGGCTGTGGGCCCCACGCGGGGCGGGAAGAGGGCTGTATGCCAGGGTTGATTGGCCGCTTCCACTGTCAGTGAGGAGATTGGCCAAAGTTGGCCCTGGTCTAGCTACTTTAGGGGTCTGCACCAGGTGGTGGGGGCCTTCTGGACAGGTCCGGAGAGTGGACCGGAGGCCGGGTTTCATTCACCTCCCCAGTGTCCTTGTCGGAGCCCTTCTGAGGCAGTCACGTGCCCTGGCCCGCCTTTCTCTTGCCGCTCTGGGAATCCCATTCCTAGACGCTGATCCTCTTTGGGTTTCCCTCTCTTGGACCCCTTTGCCACCTGTCCTGGTGGCAAAGAATCGGACTTTGCTAGTCACTCTTGATCCCTCTCACATTCTTAGAGGCTCAGATACTTTCCCCCTGAGGCTTTTGGAATAGAAGGGAGCTAGCATTTTTGAGGCTGACGAGGGCGGTAGGCTGTGAAAGGAGGGGTCTTTGCTTACGAAGCTCTGTGTCTGGGGTCTTGGTTATTCAAGTTTGATTCCCCTTTCCTTACACACACTTAAGATGAGGATAAATTAGGTCAGGGATGGGTTGGAAACCATCTGAAGCAGCAGCAACCCCACTGGCCTTGGAGGATAAGAGGTAAGACCTCCAGGCCTCACTCCCACTAACCCAGTGGTTCTCAACCTTCCCGATGCCGCGACCCTTTAATACAGTTCCTCATGTTGTGGTGACCCTCAACCATAAAATTATTTTCTTTTTCATAAAATTATTTTCGTTGCTACTTCATAACTGTAATTTTGCTAGTTATGAATCGTAATGTAAATATCTGATATTCAGGATGTATTTAGGTGAACCCTATGAAAGGGTCGTTCATCCCCCAAAGGGGTCGCGACCCACAGGTTGAGAACCGCTGCCCTCATAGATGCTTTGCAATGATCACCTTGGTGTTTAGTACTTCTTTCCTTGGGATCACAACCTGCCCTATGAAAATAATTTAATGGTTGGGGTCACCATAACATGAGGAACTGTATTAAAGGGTCGCCACATTAGGAAGGTTGAGAACCACTGCACTAACCCATTGTGTGCCTCTTGGCCAGTACCCTCCAGTCTCTGAGTTCGTTTCCCCTCTGTCCAGTGAGAGGAAGGGACTTCATGGTCTCAAAAGATCCTGCCAGCACTGACTTTCTAGAACTCTGTGACTTTGGTGACACTTCCTGTGGACACCTCTGCTTGCTATGTTCCCTGTCTGATCCCTGGGGGAGACTGCTTGTGCCTTAAGGAGTTCTCTTTAAAATGCTGACGTCTAACCTGCTGTTGGAAAAACTGAAGTATATAGAGGTTTTCCAGAGGCATCAATGGCTCTAGCAGCTAGGTTCCTGTAGGTTTTTGGTGAAGGTACTGTCTCCCCCCGACCTCCTCTGTGTAAGTGAGCTTGTGTGTGTGCTAGAGGGGGAGCGGGGCATAGTGAATGGTTGGTAGCTGAGCAGTTCTTTGCCTGAGACTGGTTTTTCTGGGTATGAGAACCGTTAAGAGAGGAGCCCCAGATTTTGGTTCCGACCAATTGGGACCTCCTGGAAAAACATGGCAGCTGCCATTGGCACTTGATCTAACAGGAACATGCCAAAGGGCCAGGTGCAGTGGCTCATGCCTATAATCCTAACACTGTGGGAGGCCAAGGTGGGTAGATTGCTTGAGTTCACAAGTTCAAGACCAGCCTGAGCAAAAGTGAGACCCCTTCTCTACTCAAAATAGAAAAACTGAGTCAAGAGGATTGCTTGAGCTGAAGTTGGAGCTTTCATATGAAAGCTATAACCCAATTATAGCCCAAGAATATGGGGCTATAATGGGCGAAGGGAGAGTGATTGGTGGGACCACACCTAGGGTGCATCTTACAAAGGTACACGTGAAACTTACTAAATGTAGAGTATAAATGTCTTAACACAATAACTAAGAAAATGCCATGAAGGCTATGTTAACCCATTTGATGAAAATATTTCAAATTGTATATGAAACCAGCACGTTGTACCCCATGATTGCATTAATGTACACAGCTATGATTTAATAAAAATAAATAAATAAATAAATAAAAACTGAGGCAAGAGGATCACTTGAGCCCAAGTTGGAGGTTACTGTGAGCTATAATAACACCAGGGCACTGTACCCTAGCTGTACCCTAGCTGACAGAGTGAGACTCTCAAATAAAAAAAAAGGGCAGTGCCCATAGCTCAGTGGGTAGGGTTCTGGTCACATGCACCAGGGCTATTGGGTTCGAGCCCAACCTGGGCCTGCTAAAAAAGAAATAGCCAAGTGTTGTGGCGGGCGCCTGTAGTCCCAGCTACTCAGGAGGCTGAGGCAAGAGAATCGATTAAGCCCAGGTGTTTGAGGTTGCTGTGAGCTGTAATGCCACGGCACTCTACTGAGGGCGACATAGTAAGACTCTGTCTCAAAAAAAAAAAAAAAAGAAAGAAAGAAAAGGAAAGACTCAGCACCTGTAGCTCAGTGGCTAGGGCGCCAGCCACATATATACACTGAAACTGGCGGGTTCAAACCCAGCCTGGACCTGCCAAACAATGACAACTACAAAAAAAAAAAAAAAAAATAGCCAGGGATTGTTGCTGGCGCCTGTAGTCCCAGCTACTTAGGAGGCTGAGGCAAGAGAATTGCTTGAGCCTAAGAGTTGGAGGTTGCTGTGAGCTGTGATGCCATGGCACTGTACCAAGGGTGATGTAGTGAGACTCTGTCTCAAAAAAAAAAAAAAAAAAAATGGAAGAGAAAGAGAGAAATAAAGAGGAAGGAAATAAAGAAAATAAACATGCCAAAGAGCAGAGCCTCAGTAGGCTTAAGATGTGGCATGTGGGAGCCCCTCAGTAAGAGCATGTACTGCCCTGGAGCCCTTTCTTTCTGTATAACTACCAAAAGTTGATGGACAAGTGGGAGGCATGTACATGTCCCATCCTGCCTTAGAGTGAGCTCCTTTGCTTGGTAATTGTGCAAAGAAACCTGTGGCAACCCTTGTGACCCCCTGAAGGAAGGTGCCTGCATCTGTAAAGTAAGGTCAGGGAAATACTCTATCTGGAGAGCTGTCTGGTTGTTGGCCACAGCCCAAAGGAATATCTGATGTGGGAACCAGGCACAGGAGAGGTTCAGCTCTGGTGGTGATGTTGCCATCCTTGGGGGAGGTGCACAGTTTCTCAACCAGGCTTGGGGAGGGGGAGGAACCTCCAGAGGCAGGTTTACCTACCACCACAGTTGAAGCCCAGGGGGAATTACTGTTGGAAGCAGCAGGAGTCAGCCCCACATCCCTCTGGGACACCAGCCTTGAACTCTGACCTGAGGGACTAGCGGGTGAAGGGGTAAGCTGCTTTAGCCCAACAGGAGTTCCTCCTAGGGACTGAACAGCTCACATACCTTCTCTCACTTAATCTTTCCAACAGTCACCTAAAGTAGACACCTTTGTTTTGTGGATTTCAGATGAGGAACAAAACCATTAGGAGTAGTAGGTGGACTGGACACGGTGGCTCATGATTATAATTCTACTACTGTGGGTGGCCGAGGCAGTGGATTGCCTGAGCTCAGGAGTTGGAAATCCTGTCTCTAAAAAAACAACTGGGCATTGTGGCAAGTGCCTGTAGTCCCAGCTACTTGGGAGGCTGAAGCAAGAGGATTGCTTGAGCCCAAGAGTTTGAGGTTCCTGTGAGCTATGATGCCATGGAATTCTACTGAGGGTGACAAAGTGAGACTCTGTTTCCAAAAAAAGAAAAAAAAAAGAGTAGTAGGTGGTAAATTTGAACCAAGTTCTCCTTAATTTCCATTTCTTTCTTCTGATGTACTTGTTCACTCAGCATATGTCCCCTGTGTCCTAGCTCTAGTCCAGGCATTGTGCTGCATACCTGGGATAACAGTGGGAGACCAGACACAGCCCCTCCTCTCATGGGCTTTAGGGGTTACAGATGGAGCAAGGCAGTGATAACCTAGAGAGATGTCCCTAGATCGGGGTGGAGAGGGAGTAGGTAGGTCCTCCAGAGCCCAGCTTAGCAGCCTGGGGACATCAGGGAAGGGTCCCTGGATGAAGGGCTGTGTCAGCCACCTTCTAGCCACTTATATTGAGAACCTACAAGTAAGATGAATCTAGATCTTGACAAGTGCTAGAAAGGAGACATAAAAGTCCCGAGTGTGCCTGTGGTGCAGATCCAGGTGCTACACAGATCAGCTGAGGGACCCTTGGGGCCTTGGTCCTAGTGGTCACCACCTCCTAAGCCCTTGTCTCAGGCTGGTGAATGGCATACCTGCACTGTCAGTGCTCAGGCAAGGGGGCCCCTTGTGTATGCTTCCCAGGTGGATGCAGATGGGATAGTCAGACTCCACCTGAGCCTTCTGGACTTCTAGTAGGAAGGTGCAGTTCTTTGAAGATGGCCATGATGCCTCTGCCATTGGCTAGAATGCTCTACTGCTGCCTGGTGGAGAGGTGGCAGGGCATCTTCAGGTCATAAGGAGGACTTTGGCTCTGCCACTCACTACCTTAAATGTATTTCTAGGTGGGGCACAGCAGGGAAGGGAGGAAAGCCCTCCTATAGTGGGACCTGAGCCATGAGTTTCTTTTCTCCCTCCAAGACAGTGGGTTACTTCTTAGCACCTGGCCTGTTTGGCTTAGGTAGCTTTTGCTCTGAAGCTGTCAGGTGTTTCCCATTTGGGAGTTAGGGACATTTGTCATCCACTTA
Source organism: Loris lydekkerianus (assembly GCA_963574355.1). Taxonomy (NCBI): domain Eukaryota; kingdom Metazoa; phylum Chordata; class Mammalia; order Primates; family Lorisidae; genus Loris; species Loris lydekkerianus. The sequence goes on along the minus strand of CAUYPK010058839.1, from coordinate 77,709 downwards.
GGCCATGAAGCAGTTTTATAGTCTTTTCTGAAAGCCTTCCTGGAGATCAAGTCTCTTAAGAATCTTTTAGAAATGGCTAGATTTCCCTACACGTTTGCTTTCAGTTTCTACTATGAAGGGTTGTTTCCCAGGGTCCAATAGCACTTGTTATCTCCCTGTTATCTCCCTGTTGTGCATTTTCTGTAGTGACCATAGTAAGGGAAGATGATAAAAGAAGTGATAACATTTTCATTGTCATGGACCTGTGGTTTGTAGTAATGATTTCCCTAGTGTAACAGGTTTAGTTTGCCAATTTTCCCATATTACAAACAGCTCCACACAGGAGTAATTAGCCAAAATAGAATCAGAAGCAAAAAAATGGGGGGAGACACGTGTTTTTAAATAAATTGACCGAAGAGCTGAAGGGAGCAGGAGGGGTGAAACCACTTTCTATGGTGCTTCAGGTGGGCCAGTCCTTGGAAAACAGAGACTTTAGAACCCTTTGTGTGGGGCCAGGTTGTGTGCTGTTGTGCACAGGATGGTGGTATGTGAGTGAGCATGTATTTGGCACAGCTCCAGCCCTGAACAACTTGACTTTCTGAGCTGGACAACAAGCACTGGTATTTGGGTTCTCTTTGCCAGGTTCCAGGTGCCCACGAGGCCCCCTGGAGGAGCATCTCTTCAGTAAGTATTTGCCTGCGTATGTGCATAATTGCACATGTGTGCACATGTGTCTTTGTATGTATGTGTCATCTGCGTGTGTCTGTGTGCATATGTGCGTGTGCCTCTTTACTCCCTGGTCCTCTGTGTCCCTGTGAGGTGCAGTCTCCACAGAAGTTACCTGCTTCTCTCCTTTCCTGAATTGTGCTAGACAGTGTCCCCAGGGGAAAGGCCCCAGTTCCTTGGTCACAGCCTTGTTCCTCCAGCCTTGGCTGATTATGTCTTCTTCCTTTCTGTTCCCCCTCTAGCAACAAACAATTGTGAGTATTCTTCTTCTCCTCTGCCTGTTAGATTTGGGGGCTCTTAGTTGCTTTGGGGTTGACCCAAGTTCAGGTAGGGGTGGGTACTGCTGCTGACCAGGGACTCCCAGAGGAGCAGTCCCGTCTGGGATGGGGGTGCCCCCGATTGGTACCTCGCACTTGCCCAGCCTGCAGGATCAATGCTGGTGGGAAGAAGCAAACTGGCTTGAGCTCTCGGGCGCTGAGCTAGGGAGCATGTGGGAGTGCCTAAAGGCCCACCTTCACCATCCCCCTTCCTTCCAGCCTCCATCAGCTAAATATGGAGGGCGGCACACAGTGACAATGATCCCAGGGGATGGTATTGGACCAGAGCTCATGTTGCATGTCAAGTCCGTGTTCAGGTACAGAGCCCCCGGGCCCACCTCCCTTTGTCTTGTCCCCTAGGGTGGATTGTGTCCTGGACCCAGCTGGAAGGAACCCTGAGAGCTTTGTGCCAAGGGGACACCAGAAGCCCTTGGAGAGGCAGTGGCAGGAGGGCCTGTGAGGCCAGACCTTGCACCCTGGTGCTTCTGATCCTACCAGGCTGGCCTGGGCACAGGGAGGGTTGTACCAGCTCTGGTAACAGTGTACATTGGGAAGTTCAAATGTGTCCCGTCAGTTGGCACAGGTGGGCCCAGTCTCTCCCTGGCCAGAGCCAAGGCAGGGCAGTCAGCAGCAGGGGAGAGGCCTCTGTGCCCAGCAGCCTGGGCCAGCCTTCTTGACTGTGTTCTGCTCCAGGCATGCGTGTGTGCCTGTCGACTTTGAAGAGGTGCACGTGAGTTCCAATGCTGATGAAGAAGACATCCGTAATGCCATTATGGCCATTCGTCGGAACCGCGTGGCCCTGAAGGGTGAGCTCCAAGGCCAGAGGCCAGGATAGGGCCCTGTCCATGATTCCTACACCTCCAAGCTGACTCTTATGAGGCCCCACGCCTCTGATTTCAGGTCTTTTCTAGTTAGAGAAGGCCCTTGTACTTGGAGACTTAGCAGAAGCTTCTGTGGGCCTGTTCATACTATGACCCTGAGATCGTGATGGAAAGAGCTGTGTGTGAGCCTGGCCAGTGACACCTCCACCCACCTCCTTCCCTTCTCAGGCAGTCCTCTCTGGTGGGGTCAGCTTTGACATTCAGTCTTTTTTCACAAACCAAATGTTATACAGATGCAGTTCTGACCCTCTGTGGTAGCCTTGGCTCCAGGCGGCACAACTGTGGGTGGTATAGGTGGGATTCTAGTAGCCTCTCCTTAGTTTTCTTTTTGGCCGGGGCTGGGTTTGAACCCGCCACCTCCAGCATATGGGGCTGGTGCTCTACTCCTTTTTTTCTTTTTCTTTTTCTTTTTTTTTTTTTTTGAGACAGAACCTCAAGCTGTCACCCTGGGTAGAGTACTGTGGCATCATAGCACACAGCAACCTCCAACTCCTGGGCTCAAGTGATTCTCTTGCCTCAGCCTCCCAAGTAGCTGGGACTACAGGCGCCCGCCACAACGCCTAGCTATTTTTTGGTTGCAGCTGTCGTTGTTTGGCAGGCCCAGGCTGGATTCGAACCCACCAGCTCAGGTGTATGTGGCTGGCACCTTAGCTGCTTGAGCCACAGGCACCAAGCCTGGTGCTCTACTCCTTTGAGCCACAGGTGCCACCTGTGAGTTTTCTTCAGTTTGGTCCAAGTACTAAACTGTTTCTCAGTCACTTTGCAAACTGTTCTGTGTTAGAAGCATGCGAACAAAGATGAACTCAGGTAGAGCTCCAGACCCTAGTAGTCTAGTCGAGTGGGCTGCATGCCAACTACAGGATGCCCTGGATACTCTGGGTGAAGGCAGCATGGCAGGGTGCAGCTCAGAGGGTTAGGTGGCCCTGGTGGGCTGCCAAGGAAGGCTGCTCTGCCTGGCACCCTCTACTGCCTGCTTCTAGTGGCTACTGGCCTCTGCTTCCCTCCCTCTGGATATCCTGGGCCAATCTGGCCTTTTCCAGGCAGCTCCTTCCTGCCCTTGAATGGGCGCTCATGTGGTACCTCAACATGGGGCCCAGCAGTAACCGCAGCCAAGTTTACCTTGCTGGCACCAGCCTGACCAGCCACTCTGTTAGTAAACAGGAGTGCTCACTTTCTATTGAGGCAGACCATGGCCTCCTGGCCAGCTGCCAACCCTTACTCATTCATTTACTTGTTCATTTATTCATCCAGTGAGTATTTATTGAGTGCCTTCTATGTTCCACGTACCCTTCTAATTCTCTCAAATCCATCTTGAACAAAACACAAACACACATACACCCACCTTTGCCCTCATGGGTCTTACATTGGAAGTTGCTTTCTAGTGTATCATGAAGTATTTTTGTTTTTGGAGTCTTATGTGGTTCAAGTAGCCTTTGGCACACATTTGCTGGGTTAGGAAGGAGGAGTATGGCAGACTATGAGTTAGCCTGGGATGCCTTCTCCAGCCTGCCTGTTTTGTTTTGTGTTCTATAGGCAACATTGAAACAAACCATAACCTGCCACCATCCCACAAATCACGAAACAACATCCTTCGGTGAGAGCCAAGTACACAGGGCTGTGGCTTGGGGGCCAAGTTGGGGTATGCCAGCAGAGTCTCGCCCCAGCTAGCTACCAGTCAGGTCTAGCCTGCCTCTTTCTCTTTTCCCTCCTAGCACCAGCCTGGACCTCTACGCCAATGTTATCCACTGTAAGAGCCTGCCGGGAGTGGTGACCCGGCACAAAGACATAGACATCCTCATTGTCCGGGAAAACACAGAGGGCGAGTACAGCAGCCTGGAGCATGAGGTGGGCAAGGCCTTGGTACCCTCTTGAGTCATGGGCGGTGGGGATGATCTCAGCCACAGGCCATGTTGAGAGAGACCCTAAGGAAGCGGGAATAGGTGTACTCTCACAGGGTAGGGCCTGTGCTCATGGGAGAGGCCAAAAGTCCTCAGAGACAGGGCTGCTTCCCCCTGCCCTCATTGCTCCAGCTTGCTTGGCCAGCTTGGCTCTCATGGACTCCCTGAGGTACTCCCCACTAGGACACAGGTCCCTTCTCCCCTGTCCCCTTCTCAGAGTGTGGCAGGGGTGGTGGAGAGCCTGAAGATCATCACCAAGGCCAAGTCCCTGCGCATTGCCGAATATGCCTTCAAGCTGGCTCATGAGAGCGGGCGCAAAAAAGTGACAGCTGTGCACAAGGCCAACATCATGTATGTCCCCCCATCCTCCTGCCCCCTCTGTGAGCAGTCCTGAAGTAGCTAGAGCAATCCACCTGGGCCTGCTCTCAGGCCCTTGGGGTCTGAGACCTGAAGCTACCTACCGGGGGCCACACTACACCCAGGTGTGTGCCCTATTGCCCTTAAGGCCTTGCCCCAGGGGAGGTAGAATGAGATTATGCCCATCCTGCTGGCGAGGAGCAGGTTAAAAGTGAGACTTCAACCTGTCATGGCCCCCTGCACACCTCGGCTCTCTGGCCAACTGTTGTGACAGACCAAGCTAGTGCCCTGTTTCCTCCCCCTCTAAGGAAACTGGGTGATGGGCTCTTCCTCCAGTGCTGCAGGGAGGTGGCAGCCCGCTACCCCCAGATCACCTTCGAGAACATGATTGTGGATAACACCACCATGCAGGTAAATAGCCTCCCTGGCTTTATTACCTCCTGCCCTGGGCACCCTGGGCTTCTCACACGCATGCTCCCAATTCTGCTCCTCAGCCTTCTTCTTGCCCGGCAGCTTGTGTCCCGGCCCCAGCAGTTTGATGTCATGGTGATGCCTAATCTCTATGGCAACATCGTTAACAATGTCTGCGCTGGGCTGGTTGGAGGCCCAGGCCTCGTGGCTGGAGCCAACTACGGTCACGTGTATGCAGTGTTTGAGACGGTAAGTGCCACCAGCAGCACCAAGGCTCAGGTGCTTCCCTGTGCTCTTCCCCTTTTAGCCATAGTGTGGTAAAACTCACATGCCAGTAAGCTTGCCTGCTCCAAGTACATGATTGAGTGGTTTTTAGAATATCCAGTTCTGCAGCCATCACCACTATCTCATTCTAGAACATTTTCATCACCTTGAAAGGAAACCCTATCCCCAGTAGCAGACTCTCCCCATCCCTTCTCCCAGCCCCTGGCACCCACTCAGCTCTTTGTGTCTGTGAATCAGCCTCTCCTGGATGCTTCAGTGAGTGGAATCATCTGCCTTGCTTTCTTGCCTTTTCTACTCTCTCTCCTCCATCTTGCCTTTCTAGGCCACAAGGAACACAGGCAAGAGTATCGCCAATAAGAACATTGCAAATCCCACAGCTACTCTGCTGGCAAGCTGCATGATGCTAGACCACCTCAAGTAAGTGGCTTTCGATGCCTGGCCATGAGCCTGCCAGTCAGCCTCCAGGCCTTAGGGACTGAAGGCTGCTCTCCTCTCCTCTAGGCTCCATTCTTACGCTACCTCCATCCGCAAGGCCGTCTTGGCATCCATGGACAATGAAAACGTGAGATTCCTCATGTTCCCTTCCCACCCCTCACGCCTCCCTCTTCTAGCCTGCGCTGACTCCAAAGGGAGGATGGCACAGATAGGTGTGGTCTCTAGGCCTCAGCTTGTGCTGCTGCCCTCCTGCTGGTAGTTCCAGTCCCTGCAGACAGTGGGAGACAGCAGGGAACCATGGGCTGCCTGTGGGATGGGGGTGTTGGCAGGGCCTTGCACGTGCCCCAGCTAACCCGTCTCCCACAGATGCACACCCCAGACATTGGGGGCCAGGGCACCACTTCCGAAGCCATCCAGGACATCATCCGCCACATTCGCATCATCAATGGCAGGGCTGTGGAGGCCTAGGTTGTCCCAGGATTGTCGTGGCCCACTCCTCAGATTCCCCTTTTATCTACACACCCTTAGCCAACGCGGTAGGCAGAGCCCAGAATAAACTAGCTTTGTCCCCAGCTCTCGGCCATGTTCTTCCCTCACCCTAGGACACGGGCGTTTCAGTTCACACTTTATTAAGAAAGAAACACACACTGCTTTTCCCCAAGGACTCTGTAGGAGGACCACCAACATAACACATTCTGAAAGGTGGGCCTGCTCCCTGGCCTGCATCTGTCTGCCCTGCTGTGGGGGCAGGGCAGGTGGGAGGAGGGTAGCTCCCACAGGATGGCAGGAGTTGTCCCATTCCCTCAAGGCACTGAGAGCTGGAGGCAGGGCCTAGGGGTTGAGCCAGGGGTGCTGGAGGCAGTCTGCTGCGCTGGCCCTCTTTTCGGGGATATATTCCATCATAGGCAGTAGGAAGGCGCTGAACTGTGTGGCCTGCTCCAGGGGCCACTCGTACTTCTCCATGAGGACCTCATATAGGCCCCAGTGCTTGAGGTTGTGAATGTGCCGCAGCTCTCCTGAGAGTGGCAGGGTGGGCATCAGCCTCCACCTCCAGCCTGCCTGGCCTCTGGCTTCTGGGTTCTCTCTATTTCAGAACTCAAGGGCCCAGTTCCACCCTCCTATGGCCAGGTAGCCTGAGCCTGCTTGAGTACCCACCTCTCCTGTTGAAGAACTCCCGGGAATAGCGGCCCGAGAGGGCAAAAGCTGGTGGGATGTCACCCAGAAGCTCCACGATGTGAGCAATATGGTCTGTGGACAGAGATGAGGTTGGGATGCAAGTGGGAGGCCAGGAGGTCCTGGGGATAAGCCTGGGGCCTGCCTCCCTACCCTCATCCCGACTGTAGTCTTCTCCAGAGTGAGGCTCAAACAGGTAGTCGCCAGTGGCCAGCTCAAAGGCCTGGAATTGGGGAAGGAGGTGAGGCGGCTGGCTGGAAGGCCAGTGGCTCTGGGCATGGGGGCAACCCAGGTGAGCATACCATGCACGCTGTGCTCCAGATGTCTGCAGGGGGCCCATACTCAGCACCGATCAGCACCTCTACTGCCCGGTATTGCCGGGTCTGGATGTCCTCAGTAAAGTGCTTATGCTGGAGGCAAGGGAAGCCCTAGGGACAGGAGCTGGGACCAAGGTTGGCCTGTCCCCCCTGAACCCTATCCCCACCTCTGGTCCATGCACCCAACAAGCTCTTGTGGGGCTTGCTCTGAGCCTCGGGGTCCCAGGAGAAGGACTGACCCCTTCCTAGTGGGCCCTTGGCCAAGCCAGTGAGTTGGGTACAGTGCAGGCCTGTGGAATGGGTCCAACCATCCACCCTCAGACCAGGGCCCCCAGTGCTGCACCATAGGGCTCTCTCGTACCACCCAGCAGGCATTGCCTAGGTCTGCAATCTTGATCTTGATCTTGTCTGCATTTTGGGGCTCTAAAGGGTTCACCAGAAGGTTTGAGGCACCAAACGGTGCTGGGGAAAGAAAAGAAGGGAAAGAAACTGAGCTGGTCCCACTCCTCATGGCCCTGCCTCCCGCTAACCACCATCCAACTTACTGCTGGGTGACAGAAGGCCCCCGGTCTCACGCTGAGTGGATGAGCCAGAAAGAATGGAGCCCGAAGCCAGAGAGAAGAGGGAGCCAGAAAAGCCAGAGCTCTGTGAAACAGGGCTGAAGCTGCGGTTGCCCCCTGGGATGGGGGAGGAGGAGGCTGGGGAGGGGCCTGCCCCGGCACCCTCTGGGTGGCAGCCTGAAGAGGAGGTGGAGCCACTGCCCCCCTCTAGTCTCCAGCTGGAGTCTGGGAAGATGGGGTGGAGGTGGCACATGAGCAGGCACCCCTCAGCCTGCTCTGTGCTGGGGCCTGGCACCCCCTCCAGTGCCTCACCCTCTGCCTGGGCAGCTGCCTCCATAGCCTCCAACCTCTGCAGGTCCTGCAGCCGCTCCTCCAGCAGTCGCTTCTGCAGTTTCCGTTTGCGCCTCATCTTCTTCCTCTTGTTTTTGGACAACTTACCAGTCTGCTGTCAGAGCCAGGGTCACCTGAGGGTTCCTGGTGCTCCCCCCACCTCCAGTCAGCCTGATATTGGAGGTTCTGGCACACCCCACAAGGGACAAAGCCTCCAGTCCCCAGGGATGCCAGAATGTGGCTCCACCCCACTCAGCCCCACCCTTGGCACCAGCTCCTCACCCATCTCCCTGCCTCCCCGTCTGTCCTACTTTGTAGGGGGGAGGGTGTGCTCCCTGTCCCCTCCAGGCTGCAGCTAAGGTGGCCTGAAGTGACCATTAGGGGAAGATGCAGTGTCCTTCCACTGAGGTCATTTGGGAAATAACCCACCCTGTGTGTCACTCATTTGAGGCACCTGGCCTTTCGGTGCCACTGTAGGAGTGCTGTGGAGGTGGGGTGGTGCCAGACTGGCTGAGGGAGGACTTGGGGAGAGGTGGCCCTCAGCTGACTCTACACGCAGAGAGGGGTACCCCAACTTACCAAGACTTCCTGGGGGGCAGTGCTGACTGAGGGTGCAGGTGGAATGTGGAGAGAGGAACAGAGGCTCAGGCAGGAGCTGAGCCTGGAGGCCCCAACCTCGTCCTGCCCAGGCTCTTGGTACCTGTGGAGCGGGATGGGGGCAGTGCCCCTGACTGCTGCCATGCTGTGGCCTCAGCAGCCAGGCGCCTGATGTATGGGTCACCTACACACAGCAGGATATTCTCAGGCTTGATGTCTGTGTGGATGATCTTGCACTTGGTGTGGAGGTAGTCCAAGCCATGCAGCACCTGGGGAGACCACACCTGAGCACTGGCCCCAGCTGGGCTGAGCCACGTGGCCTGCTGGGCAGCACTCACCTGCCTGACAATGCTCTTCACACAGGGCACAGGCAGGCCCTGGTAATTGGACTTAATAATCCACTTGAGGAGCTGGTGGCCCAGCACCTCCAGCACCATGCATACATCTGCAGCCAGGAGTGAAGGCGGCTCTGGCAGTCACTATTATCCGGCATTATTTATAGTGTCCCTGTCACTCAGAGGTGCACCCTTCAGGCTGGTACATTTTGTGGTCATACTAGAGAGGGGACACTAGAGGGGCAGGGACAGAGGCCTTTCAGGCCAGCCTCACTGCCCTACCCAATTATGCTAAAGGGCTTCTTGGTAGGCTCCAAAGGGGAGGCACTGCTTCTGCAGCCCCCATCACTCAGGGTAACAGCCACATATGGAGGTCAGCAACAACCAGCTGTTACCCAAAGGGGCAGGGTTATGTCATAGACTAGCGCCACTGGGAAGGGTAGAGCCTCATGTGCTGGCCAGCACACTGAGGTTCCAGAAGCTGCCACACTGCTCTGCTAGTCCTGCAAAGGATACGGACTCCATTAACGCCCGAGATCCTGAAGTCATCAATAAGCTGAACAATGGTCTCTCTTTTGGGGTCACTAGGGTCACTGTCCCGGACCTAGAGGAAAAACCAAGGGACCACAGATGGTTCCAACTTGCCCTTCACCAGCTGCTTCCCTCAGTGTCCCCTGAAGCACTTCTGGTTCTTCCCTTCCTGCTATAGCTAGGTCCCACTGCAAGAAAAGCTGTCAGTCCCTCCACCTGTCCTTTTGGGTCCTACCCTGGCGGAGCCATCTGGAGTCTGCCCCTCAGGGATCCCCGCCCTGCACCCTTATCACCAGGCCCCAGGCAGCTCTGGGGAGCTGGAAGCAGGCAGGGGAATTGCCTCACACATTTCAGGAGCTTGATCTCATCCACAGCTGTCTCTGTGTAATGTCCCGCACTCTTCACCACTTTTAGGGCCACGAAGCGCTTGCGCCTGCAATACCGACACCCTTGTAGGCTGTGGGCCTGGACAGTACCACAGAGGTACATTGTGGTGGCCCCAACCAAGCCCAGGAGCAGGATTCCAGCCAGCACTGGGTCCTGGAGGCCAAAGGGGGAACTCACTGGATGTCCCAGCACAGCCAGACAGTGGAGAAGTGGCCCCAACCCAGCTTGCGCACCACGTGGTATCGACCATTGAACAGGTCTCCGATCTTCACAGGATAGTAGCCACCTGCTGAAAGGAAGGGAGCCATAGATCATGGGGCCTCCCTTTCCCTCCTAGCCCCCCAGGACAGCCCAACCAGGTTGGCCACCTGATCCATGTGGGCCTATGCTGTCCAGGACCCCTTGCAGTCTGTCCACATGCACCCAAGGCCAAGCCTCACCCTTGCAGTAGTCCTTGGGATCCTCCTGTTCCTCATTGTCGGAGCCCAGGAACCCTTGCAGCATCCGGGGCGCCTGTGTGGCTGGGGCTAATTCAGAGCCTGAAGACTCCGGACCACAGGAGGCCTGTGAGCTGCGGGTGAGGTGGGCAGGCAGTGAGCGTGTGAGGCATCAGAGGCCCGGGTGCCCAGGGCGAGCCCTACCTGCTGCTGCTGCCACTGGCTCCGCCACCACCGCCCCTGCCGCCTGTGCTGGCGCTCATCCCAGCCACGCAGCCCTCAGCTCTGGCACCCCAGGCGGCTGCTCCTGTGGGGCCTGCCGAGGCCCGCGCATTTATAGCCTAGGCCGCTGATCTCACCCGACTTTATAAATAGCCTCCCAGCTGCTATGCTGTGGGCAAGGTATGTGGCACAGGAGGGGGCAGCGCAGCAATAGCTAGAAACTGGCCCCCAGGCCGCACTGCCTTTCCATTATGCACTCACCGCAGGGGCTGAGGGGGCTACTGCTTGGGGGCAAGGTGGTGGCGACTTGGTCTGGAGGATTAGCCCCTGTACCCCATCCACACGGAGGAAACAATCCATACCCCAGCCCAACCCACTGCACTCCAGGGTTAATAGCAGGGGCTACCCTGGAAAGAATGTGCTCCACTTGGTGACCTGTGCCCCAGAGCACTGGTGTTGCTTTGGGACTGTTCTCAGACTTCCCACTTAGCCCCTGTAGCATCCTCGTGGAGGAGACCCCTTCCATTCCCACTGCAGCCCCCCTTTCCACCCACTCTTGGCTGGTCCTGCTATTCCTGTGACTTGTCACAGCTTAGGTGAGAGCCAGTACTCTCTCCAAATGTGTTTCACTGGGGACCACTGGCAGAGCAGGGATCAAGACATGAGTTGGGGGTACCTCATCCACCTCTGGGGAACAAGCCAGTCAACAGCCACTTCCCCATGAGCCACCGGGATCCCCTTGAGGGAGCATTAGAGGTCTCTATGCATTGGCCATGGAGGCAGCATGGTTGGGGAGATGGGTGAGGGCCCCACCTGGATTTGGGGGTAGCAGCATAGAGGTGCTTTCTCAAGCACCTCTGCTCTGAGAAAGATCCCTCTGGATGCTTTGAGAAACAGACAGAGGAGCAAGCATGGAGCTGGGAGGCCAGCTGGGGAACACAGGGGGCCAAATGAAGCAGAGGCAGCTTGGTAGTGATAGTGGTGTCCAGGGCCAAGATAGGAGACACCTGTGCCAGGAAAGCACTGGTAGGGGCAGTAGAGGCATAAATGGAGGGAGCAGCTTTCCTGTGGGACCTGGGGAGGTGGGGAGGGGGAGGAGAGCAAAGCCTGGGGCTGCCCGATGGCCTCTGTTTTGGTGGGCAGCAGGTCACAACCATGGGGTAGCAAGTTGAGCCTTGCAGGGGAAGGCAGAGCCTGGGGATTGGGCTTTTTCTGGATAAATGTATTTCAGCTTTATTTCCAGGTATGATTCTCTAGCAAACAAATAAATACAATATGGGGAGGGCAGAGGGAACAGGTACAGACATAATTAAGTTAGAAACAAGCCCAAGGGAGGGGGGAAGGCAAGCAGGTGGTAGGGCAGGGAGCCCACTGCTGGGCACAGCGTCCCGAAGTTCTGCTGGCCTGTCCTCAGTCACTGGGTCAGTCCTGTGGTGGCAGGTCCTGCTGGCTGCTCTCTAAGCTGGTGGGCCCAACCTCACAAGTCAGTCACTTTGTTCTCTACCAGGGCAGCAATGTGCTGGAGGCGGCAGGCCAGCTGCACCTTCTGGCCCACAGGCTCATCCTCCAGGGCACTAATGATCTGCCAGGGTAGAGGAGGAGGCCTTAGGCCTACTCCCTGCCCACCGGCCACCCAGCCCTGCTACCATCTCAATAGAAGCCTGGAGATTCAGTGGGGGCTGCCCTGGGCCTTCCTGGGGAATTCAAAAGGAAGCCAAGCCCCTTCCCAGCCTGGGCCCTTCTGACACAGGCTGACACTGTCCCTTTCCTCTGCTTGGATCAGGCCACCCCTAGGGAGGTTCCATGGACCTCCCTCTTCACTAGATCCTGGGCCTCACCTGGTCGTAGTACCTGTGGATGTGGTGGTACAGGCCTTGCAGAGCCTCCAGGCAGTGGGGAGCAGAGGCGTAGCTCTGGGGATAGCACAAGGGGGGCATTGAGGCCCCAGTCTGGGCCTCGAGCCCCAATTCCTCCCTGCCATGATAGTCTCCCCCCCTCAAGCAAATGTGGAAGGTTGAGGCCCTGGGCCATGCCTCACCCTGGAGAGCTCAGCCAGGGCACAGTTCATCTCCTGGTAGCTGGCCGGGGAGCTCTGACGAATGTCAGCATAGTATCTGGAGAAGCAGACACAGTTAGGGGGGAGGCAGACCCAGCCCCCAGCCCTAATGGCTTTGACACCTACTTCTCCACCATCTGCTTGTAGCGAGGGATCTCCCGGGCGTAGAGCAGCTTGTTCACAGGGGAATCCTGCTTCGGGTTGGGGAGGTGCTGGGTGTGAGCTAGGTGGTGAAGGAGCCACCAGCCACCTCCTGGCACCCAGTATGCTGCCAATCCCCAGCCACAGCTCACCCATGAGCCCTCCTTCTCAAGCCCCTGCCACTTGTGTGGCAGCTCTGCCCTCACCCGGCCCACTTTATGCTCTGAGATGGTGCAAGAGTCGATGAAGGTCTGGGCAATGACAGCAAGGATGGCATCCACATTGTCAGACACTCGCACATCAAAGATGAACTGTGGGTTCTTCAAGACATTCACCCAGAACCGCAGCAGCAAACTGGGGACACGGGCAGGGGTGGGTGTGAGGGCCTGGCCTGCAGCATAACCTCCTCCCCATGACCCACGTGAGCTGGGCCTGATCCTTCTACAAGTTCATGCTGAGGGGGACCTGCTGCCTCTACCCTGGGACTGTCCTTGTTCCTCTGGGACTCACTGGACCATCTGCACAGACAGGGCTCAGCAGGAAAGGCACCTGTTAGTCTTCCAGATATGCAGGGTCTCTGTATCCCCGATGCCATGCTTCTCTGCCAACTCATCCAGGAAGTCAAACAGGTACTTGACGGCAATGGGCACCGGCCGGTTCACGCTGAGGATGGCCTGGAAGGTATCGTCTACAAACTTCTGCAGTGTACCCTGATAGGGAGGGGATGAGGGCAGTGTGGAGGGCAGGGTGTGGGGAACATTGGAGACCAGGGCTGCCCCTCTAGGACCTTGCCCACTCCCCAGCTCAGTCAGACACCCCCTTGGTGACCTTTATTGGAGTCTGGCTCCTTTGGCCACACTGACCTTCATGGAGAGCAGGCGGGTGAGGTAGATTTCTGGAATGGCCTTGGCCCTTGCCTGCTCCTGTTCCTGCATGCTGCTGCGCCACACCTTGGCCCCTTCTGGCTCCTCAGTGGCCTTTACCAGGTGCCAGAGGCGTACCCCACCCTCCTCACCATCCTCCAGCATCGGGATGTCTGAGGGCAGGGAAGACCAACCTCAGTGCAGCACCTCTGTCCCTACCCCACAGGTCTGGGGTACTGTACCCCTCCCCATAGGGTAGGGCAGGGTGTGGGGCAGAAGAGATGGGAAGAGAGGAAGGGGAAGATGGTGGCCCAGCCTCATTCAGCACAACACCCCATGGTTCCAGGGTCCCAGCCCTTGGCTCTGCTAGAGTTTTGATTTGCCTGCTGCAAGGCAGACTCCTGCCTGTCAGTTCTCGCTCCTAGGCTGGGACTCACTCTCTTTTGAGGGGCGGTTGTGGCCCTGGCCCCAGGTGGTGGTGCTGCTGTCCTGTGGCTGAGGGATGAGTGCCACTGTTGCTCCATCTGGAACCTGGCAGAGGGTGAGGGAGTCGAGTATGGGCTCCTTCACTGGCTGTCCCTGGGGGGCCTGCCCTGCTCCCACCCCACCCTGCCTTGTCCCCACCTAGCACCTTGTAGTGCTGCAGGGTGTTGAGTCTCTTCCAGTGGTTCTGGGTAACTGAGGTCAAGTCTGCATCCGATAGGGTTAGGTGGCCAGCCAGGCCTGAGCGCCACTCTGGAGGGACCCAGGGAAGCTGCTCAGCCCACAGCCTATTCTCCAAGTTCCCCATTTGCAGCAAGGTAAAGCTGAGTGTCTGCAGGTGGGGGAAGGCTTGTTCTCACCAAGGTCTAAGGTATGCACTGAGGGTCTCTGGGAGAAGGGAGTGCCCTTGTAGACTTGGTCCAACACTTTCTCCTTGACCTGGGTGATGGTGTCTGTGTCAAGCACCCGGGCTGGAACATGCTGCACCTCACTGCCCCCTGTGGCCCCACCGGTCCCAGGGCCCACTGACACCATCAGTGTCAGGGGCCGGAACTCCACATCCTCTCGCAGCAGGCGGCTGTCATTCAGGGTCCGTTTTGCCTTGCCTGTCACGGCGTCCACAGGGCCCTTGTCCACCTGGTATTGGATGGCCCGGAGGAGCATGTAAAGTGGCTCGCCAGCCACCTCCTGCAACCGCCGAGATGTGCCACCATCAGCTGTAGGGCCAGCAGGCCAGGTGGAGGACATGGGGAGTGGGAAGGGAAGCTGGCTTTCCCTCCAGCCCTCTGAGTAGGTACCCTGTCACTGGGCCTCTCGTTTGATGGTTTCCCTGAGGTCCCATCAAGGCCCCTGGGACAATTTGGGCACAGGTCAGATAGGCCGAAGGGAGCCCCAAATGTTGGGAGGGGAGGATGGTACCACCTGGGATCCCTCACCCTCAGGAAGGTGTAGAGACAGATGGACAGCCAGTTGGAGAGCAGCTTCTCCACCATGGTCTCCGTCCTGTAGGGAGCAGGCCCCAGGTCCCCAGTGAGGTGTCCCTGTACTTCTAAGCCACCTTCTGAGGGCGCCTCGCCACCCTCACCCCAGGGACAGAGCCTGCCCAGGGTTGGGTAGGGGCAGGTCAGTGCCCAGGTCAAAGCCAGATTAAAGCCAACCTGCGCAGCATGAGCTTGGGGTTCTTGTGTATGTAATGGGCCGTCAGGTCACCAAGCAGGGTCCTCATAATGTCGGTTAGGTACTCAAGCTTGCCATGCAGAGCCAAGGACAGCAGTGAAGCCACGTGGCAACGATCCCTCTGGGAAAAGCTGGGCTGCTCTTCCAGGGTGTGGATGAGCTAGGCAGGGGGCTGGCTCTCATTGTGGGAAGCCCCAGAAGTCCCATCCCCATTCCCTGTGCCCACACTTCCCAGGCCCGACCCAGCCCTGCCCAGCCCGGCCCCACGTGCGCGGCCCTCACTGTGAGGAGGAAGAGCTTGCTGTTGAGCAGGTTAGAGAGCTGCGTAAGGCCCTGGCGTATAGTGGCCCTGTGGCCCTCTTCCCCAGGCTCCTCCTGAGAGGGCTGCAGTGGGCAGCCACCGTGGCCGGGGAAAAAGGCACACTGGGCGTATGTGCGGTAGTCCAGGAAGGGGATCCCGCTGGCCTCTAAGTCGCTGCTGAGGTCAGTCATCTCCGTCATCAGGTCTGCAGGCAGGGGGCACAGAGGTGTGGGTCCCAGCCAGGACAGCGCCCCGCACCCACGTTCCCACCCACCTGTGAACTCCTTGCGGCACTGGTCGCCCACGCCAGTCTCCAGGCTCTCTAGCTGCACCAGCACCTTCTGGTAGTCACGCAGGGCCTGCTCGCTCTTGTGCCTGCAGGGGCAGGTTTGGGCGTCAGGTCTGGAGGGCCCAGGTTGGTCTGGCTTGGCGGCGGGCGGGCGGCCCTCACCTGTACACCAGGGTGAGCAGCAGCACAGCAGCGACGAGCACAGTGGCGCCCCCTGCCAGGCCCGCCTGGGCCTCAGCGGGGAAGGCGGGCAGCGTGGGCTCGGCCTCGTAGAGCACGGGGCCCAGGGCCAGTCGCACGTGGCCCATCTGCACCTGCAGGCAGGGCTTCTGAGCACGCTCACGCCTGCTCGCGCCCACCCGCCCGCGCCCGCACCCGCACTTGCAAGCTCACCACGAACTGCGGCAGGGCGCCAGGGCTGGCAGGCGGCGGGGCCCGCGGGGGCGGCTGGCAGTACAGGTGCGTGAGTGTCAGCGTCTTCACCAGGCACTCGCCTGTGCCAATGTGTGCGCGCACCTCGTCCTTGCTGCTGCCCAGTGTCAGGCCCTCGCCCTGGGACACATGAGCCTGAGCCCAACCGGCCACGGGGTCGGGGGGGGGGGGGAACGGGGGAGGGACGGACGGGGCCAGGCAATCTCACCTCCACGTCCAGCACGTGGCCTGGCTTGAGGCGGTAGGGGCGGCCGGGGCCCTCGCGGTTGAGGGGCACCAGGCGGGGGTTGGGCTGGTACAGGAAGCGCTGGCCCCCGCTAGCCCTGGCAAAGTCCACGTGCACGTTGTCCAGGCTGAAGAAGACGCGCTGTGGCAGGGCGCCATCGGGCACGGCGGGGCTCCGGCACAGGATGAGGCTGGATGAATTGATGGAACACGCCGTGGAGCACTAGGGGCAGGTTAAGCCGGGCACAGGCAGGTGAGCTGGGGCTCCCCTTCACCTCCGGACTGGGCGCTCCATCCCAGCCCTCACTGCGTGTGGCCTGCACCTGCAGCAAGCCACCGCCAAGCTGGATACAAGCCTGGGTGTCCATGGCAGGGGCCCCGCAGCTCCTCCTCGGGCTTGGTTCCTGGGGCTGGGTCTCTGAAGTCTGCACCTCCTCTGTAGCCTCCAGCCATACAGACAGCAGGGGCCGCTGTACCACATCTAGGCCTGTGCCCCTGACACGGATCAGTCGACCACCCCTGTGCCAGGGTGGCAGTCAGTGGGTGGTGGGCTGTGAGTAGTCCATCCCCAACTGCCTGCCTTCCCTCTGTCATGCTGTGCAGGCTGGCCCATGGGCAACCAGGCTTCTCACCCCCTGAAGCTGGTGCTGGGCTCTGCTGCCACAAGCTGGGGGTTGGTAGTATAGAGGAAAGGGCTAGTGAGCAGTGTGCGCTGAGCATGGCCAAAGACCACGAGGACCATTGCTTCTCCTGGGGCAGCCTGAGGCATGGTGCGGCACACAATGGCCTCAGGACACACTGGCTCCTGGCTGCAGGATGTAGAGGGGGCGTCTCTCATTATGGGCTCTACTTTCAGTTCCAGCCTCCCCCCCAGCCCAAGGGCAGAGACCACTGGGGGTGGGCATAGCTGTCATCTTCTGGGACTCGATGGGGGGTCTTAGGGAGCCTCTAAGCCATTGTCTTGTGTAAAAAAGGGTACTGAGGCCTACAGGGATGGCTCCCACCTAACAGCAGCCAGGTTGGGACCAGGAGAGAGCAGCTGGTCCCTGCACCTGGTGGGAAGGCAGGGCCAGATACTCACATGGGACAGTGTTGGCCACCCACATAGGCGCTGACGTTGCCTCCTGTCTGGAGATGCTGCCCATGGATGGTGAGCTGGGTGCCCCCTGCCTGGGGGCCCCATTGAGGACTCAGGCTCAGTAGGATGGGGTCCTAGGGAACAGGGCAGGCTAGGGAAGGCATGGTAGCCTGGACTTGGAAGTATGGGCTCACTCTTCCTCCATCTCCTGGGGCCACAACTGACCATGCCTCCTTTTGGAAGTGCTGTGCCCAGGTTTTCCCAGCTCCACACTGTCCAACTGTCCTCCTGTCTGCTCCTGCCCCACAAGGGGGGTTCTTTAATCTTCACCACCAGGCTGTCCCCCTCAGGACAGCCTCCTCCCCGCCACAGCTTGCATTGCCCCAGGCCCCATGAACTCTAAACGCTGAGATCCAGTTGCCTCCTGGAAATGTCACTGTGCCAAGGAGAAATCCACCCCTGCCACTCCTGCTCTCCTTATGCCCAGAAATGGCCCCACTCCCACCAGGGATCTGGGGCTCAGGCTAGTGCCTGGAAGAGTCCCCATTCTACCCCTCTCTGTGCTTGCCAAGCAGCCTGGCAGAGCAGCAAGTCCTGATGGCACTGTGCCCCAGAACAGCCCTGCTACTCACCACACTTGCTGTTGCCATTGTCCTCTTCCCTTCTGGACAGCTGCCAGCAGCAGTGTCCCTGTGGTTGAGCCACTGCCCCCCACTCAGATCATGTGGTTTCCCTCCTACACCTGTTTCCTGCTACTCACAGACCCAGTTTAACATCCTCACTTAGGTGTCTGCTCCTCTTGGTGCTCCCTCCCACCACGCCCTGCCTGAGGACCACCCCAGAGTGGGCCCTGACCTGGTAGGTGAAGTGCTGTCTTGAGATGCCCACTGGCCGACTCTTAATGGCCACCTGGACTGGTCCAGTAGTGCCGCTGGGAGCAGGAGATGTCACGCACACTATCCTGAGGAACCAAGGCCTGGTGTCTGTCAGGGCCCCTGGGAGCTGTGGGCAGCCTGCCAGCCACTGCCAGGAGCCCGCTGCTCTCTTCACCCTTCCCCTGCTTGTATTCCTTTGCAATCTGACCCAGGACCATGTATTTCTTGGCTGCAGCCTCTTCTCTCTCAGTGGGCAGTTTCAGGGGCCTCCCAAGAAGGTCATTACCCCCCACCCATGGGGGTCCCTCACCGGGCAGAGGTACGGTAGAGAGAGGGGTCGGGGCCGCAGGGCTGGCCAGCCACGCTCACGGCATCCTGCACATCGGCAAAGGTCCGACCCAGGTTGGAGCCCAGGATAGTGAGGGCCAAGCCACCCTCAGGAGGGCCGGTTATGGGCTCAATCTGCAGCAAGAAAGGGCAGCAGATGAGACTTCCCAAACCCTACAGCCCACTCTGCAGGGGCCAGGCTGTCTGCCAGGATTAGGGAGCCTGAAGCTGGGCTAGTGTGGCTCATGGGAGATAGATGGTGGAGAGATGCTGGACCACACAAGCATGGCCAGGGAGAGAAGAGTGGAGGGCTCACCACATCAATACTGGGCATGGGACACAGCAGCTCCACTGTCCCTGGCGCACACAGTGGCCCATAGCGACAAGCAGGTTGGCCTTCATTGCACCACAGGCAACCCAGGCTCCCATTGGCTGCCTGGCAGTGGCTGCAGTCAGGGTGGCCCACGGCACAGTCATACAGGGTCACTAGGGAGAGTGAGGCAGGACGCTGAGGCACCTCCCTCTGCTGCATGCCCTGCCCCAGCCTTGCGCCCCTGGTTTACCATGAAGAGCATGGGCATTGTCCAGCCGCTGGGCCTCGCCCCAGGTGACGTAGATGGGCACTGGAAGCTCTCTCTGGGACATGGGGGGGTGGAACTGTGGGCAGAAGGCAGGGAGGGTCAGGCTTGGCCCCTACTTGGGGCATCTCTGACTCTGACCTCCTCTAGTATGGTCCCCACCAGAATGGGAGTGATTGTTTCCTGCATCTCCCACCAGACTGGGAACCCAGGAACAGAGGCTGTGGGCACCATGTCTGGGGCCTAGCACAGAGCAGGCTCTCAATGAAGATGGCCTGGGGCGTCCGGGGGCGCAGAAGCTTCCCACCTGCTGGGCCTGGCAGTGGATGAGGCCCGCATCTTCTGTGGTCTCCTCCAGGGTGGCAGGCAGTCTCTGCACTTCTCCAGGCAGTTCCAGCCAACAGTGGTAGGAGGTAGGCTGGCCCTGGGGGAGCACACCGTCAGCACCCTGGACACTCAGCACCCCCGCACCCTGGCCCTGCTGCCTGGCTGCTCACTCGGAAGTGTTGAAGGTTCCGCACGTGCAGGGCCAATAGGGTCTCCCAGCCCACGGGCACCAGGTGGGGACCTGCCAGGCCCCTAACCTGGGGGCAAGCCTCTGGGCCACGCACCGGGACATCCATCTGGGGAAACGAGACCCCTTACTTTTCAGAGCCAGAGGGGCCTGCCACCCAGGCGGGTAGGTAGGGTGCAGGAGAGAAAGGCCTGCTTTTGCCCTACATTGCCCACCAGGGCAGCTGTGGGAGCTGAGCAGGGGAGGGGAGCCCCACAGGTAGGCCCATCTACCTCCTGGGCACTGTAGATGATCCTCTCATACTCTGGACAGTGCTCCCCATACACACAGTGGTTGCTCTGGGGGCACCAGTGGCACTTCCATAGGCTGCCCACACAGGCACGACACCTGGAGGGGCAAGGGAACTACTCAGGCTGGGTGCCATATGGGATTGCCACCTCTACCAACAGGAGGCAGGCCCATGAACTCACGGGGCAGCCATCTCCAAGGCCTGGACAGCACTGCAGTCATAGAAGGAGAAGTTGGCAGTAACCACAACCGTGTCCTCAAACATTAGGGCCAGGGTCACAGTGATGTGGTCTGGGAGGGGACAGTGGTTTCAGGGCAGGTCACATGGCTTCTGCCTCCTCCATCTCCCACTCCAGCCCCCTACCCCAGGGGCTCCCTCACCTGTGCCTGGAGGGTTAAGTGGCACTTGGTCTTGGGGAGGCGTGACACAGGATATGTGGGGCCCTTCCACGTGAGCCAAGCTCTCATAGTCCCCAAAAGCACAATGGAAATATTCATCCACAGCCAAGGTGGGCAGCCAGGGGACTGACAAGGTGACCTAGGACACAGGGAAAGAAAAGGGAGACAGAGCCAGAGAAGAGCAGAGTGGAGCAGTGGCAGGCCAGGGCCCCTACTGGGGGAGGGAACAGAGACATCAGGAGAGGAAGAGGACAGAAGGCAGCTGAGAAGCAGTGCCTACGCTGCCTGGAGCGCCAGCAGCAGGGGGGTCTTACCTGGCCCTGCTCCTGGCGGGGGCGCTGGGCCGGCTGCAGGCTCTGTACATACAGGCAGTGGCTGTCCTCATAGCTCCACAGCCACTGGTTTGGCTGGCCCGCCCACCTACACTGGCTCTTCCGGATACACCTGCCGAGCAGGGGCCCACTAGGTCACAATGTGGGTCCCAGGCTCCTCAGATGACTGGAAGTAGGGGCCTTGGGAAGATAGCCCAGCTGGGATGCAGTGAGCAAGGGACCAAGCAAATAGGGTTCCTAGCCGGGCTGTGGGCTATGGCCTTGACTATGAGAGGGGTCATTGCAGGCGAGTGGGGGCACACAGTCTGACTTGGGGTTGCCTTGGGGGATTCCTGGGGCTATTGTGTGGTGTGTAGGTAGTGAGGAGTGAACAAGCGGAGCCATGTGGGAGGGGGTGCCAGCCAGATTCACATCCTGGTGGGATGGGACAGGATGGGGGCCCTCAGCAGTGGCTCTGAGCCTTTCCTTCCGTGGGCAGAGCTGGCCTCCTGGCAGCCCAGAGCCGCTTCCAGGTGCAGTCTCCTGCTGCATGGACCTGTTGGCTTCAGCCTGGGTGTGGGCCCCATGCTCACCTGCCCTGGAGGACACACCAGCCACACAGCGGGTCGTGGGCCTGGAGGCAGCTGGGGCAGTCAGGGAACTGGGGGCAGGCTGCCACAGGCACCCGGTCTACCTGGGAGGCGAGGGCAGTGAGCACAGACTCAGGTGGCACGTGCCCAGCCCCCTCCCAAGAGAGCCCTCACCTGTTGGGCAGTCAGTACATAGAGGTGGCTGCCACTGCTGTCTACCAGCAGGTCTGGGCTGATGGCCAAGCCCGGAGGCCCCACTTGCTGAGAGTTGTACACTTGGCCTTGGGAGCCATTGAGAAATACCTAGGGTGGGGACAAGGATGATGGCTGGAGGCTGACCACTCAGGGTCCATGTTCTCCTCCTTGTGGGTGCTCTTTTTCAGGCTTCCCTTTCTGCCAGGCCATTGAGAGGAGGATATATAACTTCCCCATTCAGCCCCCTTAGGGCTAGGATACTCTTCAGGGGGCTGCAATGCTGGGGCAGCAGGGGCACCCTGGAAGAGACTCATGGATTGCTAGGGGCTGTTCTGCCAGGTGGGAGGGGCAAGAATTGCCTCAGACACACTTCTGGGACCAGGCTGCCTCTGAGCATCAAGCTCTACCCACCCTACATCTATGCCACCCTACCATCCCTGGCCACGGGCTCCTGTTGGATAAAGAAGGCAGGGCTGTAGAAAATGGCTTCTAGATAGATGTCAACATGTGGCAAGGCCCTCTTACCCACCAGTGGGGCACAGGGGAAGAGGTGCAGAGTCCCAGGGCTTCTCTGAGCTGGCCCAGCAGTGTAAGGCTTCAGTAGGACACCTCTGTCAGGCACCTACCTTGTGTAGCTGGCCCTGGGTGTCCCCCAGGAAGGCTATCGTGTGCCCATCAGTCTGCAGGGCTACCACAGCGCTGATGGGTTGATCAAGTTGCAGCAGGGGCTGGGCCTCCAGGGACTGGCGGCTGGCGATGGGGCTGGGGGTGTGTTCATCACCACAGGGGTACGACTCAGGGGAGTCCTAAATAGTCAGTGGGGGGGGGGGTCAGATCCCAGAGAAGGCAGGACAAAACTCCTCCCAGCCCAGACAGACAGCAGGGCATGCCCAGGCAGCCAGAGGGACCCTGTGGCAGAGCAGTCATGTCTAGGGGCAAGTAGAAGATTTAGTGGCCAGGCTGATGACTTTCCCTAGTCTCTGTGACATTCCCTAGCCAAGAGATCAGCAAGTAGTTGTCACAGCTCATCCCATGCCATGAGACTGAAAGGTGCCACCCATTACAGCCAAGCAGGATGAGGGCATCCAGACATGGTGCCAGGGAGAAGGCAGGAGCCACTCTGACCACTCACGATGGGCAGCATGACGCAGCGGGATGTGACGCCATACTCCACAGTGGCTTCCTCTGTGCCACTGGGGCCCCTGCCCCCTGTGGTGTAGCACAGTCGCCGAGCACGTTCCATGTTTCTGTCCAGCTCAGCCAGGGGAAAGGCGCATAGGGCTGCCTGCGTCCACCTCGGGCCAGCAGCAAATGCCCCCAGGAGGGTGCCCGGGACAAGGAAGGCAGCCTGGATTAGGCCCTGGCCCCGGCAGGTGAGGGGCACTTCCACATAGGAATAAAGGTTGGCATCCCCCAGGCAGACCCGGGCCACATAGGAGTGGTACTCAGCCTGGGCCCGGGCCCCACGGCGGCGGAAGACAAAGTAGGCAGAGTGGGTGTCAGCAAAGGCCCCCACGTAGCTGTTGTTGTAGTCAGAGAAGTCACCCACCACGAGGCGGCCCAGGCCCTCACTGGAGAAGGGCTGAGGCCCAGCCAGTTGGCGGACGGTCAGGGGTGGCACCCCAGCTGACAGCTTGCCCGCCAGGCCTCTGGCCACAAGCAGGAGGTCCCGGCTTTGGAAGGGCACCACCAGGCCCACTGTGGCCACTCCTGGGGTGTTGGCAGCCACAAACTGCCCATCACCAGGGTCCTCAGCCTGGTACAGCACCTCGGCCACATTCCTGAGACTCCGCTTCTCACACACGCCCTGCCGCACCTGTCCACAGGTCACCAGCTCCTGGGTCCGGTCACTGACGAGCAGTAGCTGGTTGGCGTTGTCAGTGAGCCGGGCCTGCGGACACTCAGCTGGGTCACGGAAAGGCACACAGTCGGGACTATCAATGACGGGGCCAGTGACAGCCAGAGCCTGGAGCTGCAGCTCGGAGCTGAGCTGGAAGAGATGGTTCACTGCACCAACATAGAGTGTGCCCTGGCTGGGTGCCAGTGCCAAGTGGTTGAACGTGGTGTTGGGTGCTGAGAACCGCTGGGCACCAGTCAAGGGCAGTGGTGGTGGGGACAACAGCAGCAGCATCAGGAGCTGGAGGCCAAAGGGAGGCCTGGGAGCCATCACAGGGGCCTACGGGAGTGCATATGTAGGGCAGGATGCCAAGGCAGACACAGTGGCAGGAAACTGGGCAGAGATGAGACCAGGGGAGGGTGGGTGGACAGACTCAGGACTGGTGAACAGTGGGAAGTAGAAAGACGGGCACAGAAAGAAGAAAAGAGAAGGATGGAGAGAGCCAGAGGGGGCACAGAGACAGGAGAACAGAAAGAGGGACAAAGAGAGTGTCTAAGAGCTGGAAAAAGAGGCGGGGTAGGGTGCGGAGGCGTGTGCATGTGTTCACACAAGGGAAGGATTCTTTCATCTGCTTTATATGCATCTAGATTGTTGAAGTGAGGCAGATCCTGGAAAGCCACAAGAACACAAACAGAGGGACTCTGAGTGACAGAGGGGGCAGGGACAGAGAGAGGATGGACACCAGGGTGGGAGCTGAGGCTGAGACCAGTGACATTGCGGAGGACAAGTGAGAAAGACGCAAGGCCCCGCACCCAGCATCCAGAACAAAGACAAGGCATAGATGGCACGGGGCACAGCTGGGGGAACCAGGGAACCGCAGGCTGGATGTTGCTGACACTGCTACAGCCTGTCACAGAGATAATAAGGAGTGGGTAGCCAGGGCTGGGGCTGGGTGAGACCTGTGAGTCATCAGGGGTGTGCGGTCTCAGTGGTCAGGGCCTGGCTCCGGAAGGGCCCTTGGGGCAGGTGTGGAGTGAGAAAAGAGCAGAGAAGAACAGGCCAGAGAGAAAGCTGGACCAGGGGGGGAAGGGGAGCCAGCTTTGGGGCAGCTCTGGCTGTGCCCTGAGGGCAGAGCAGGTCGCACAGCACTGAGCTCTGAGCAACAACCAGGGCAGAGGAGCACCAACTTGCTTCCCAGGTGACACACTGAGCCCCTGGGAAGGGGCCAGAAGCTGGCAGCAGGGCCGAAGGTCCAGGTCTCAAGTTGAACTGGGACCCAATGACTAGGTGTGTGGACATGAGCCCATTAGGAGCTGGCTCACTGCCACTCAGCCTGAAATAGAGCCCCTTATCTCAGGGACACAGATGCGAAGGGCACAGGCATTTCCTGAAGGCCCCGCATATCTGCTGTGGCCCCATGCTGAGCCCTGGCCTGTGCTATTTCACCCCACCTACCCCTCCCAGGGACATGTTTGGGGATATAGGGTCCAGGCACCTACCGCCATGGAGGGATGCAGCAGAAGGGTGTCCAGGCAGTGTGGCATGTCTCCTCAGTTAGGCTGCCCCGTGGCAGTGGTGATGGGCACAGGATAGCTGTGGGGCATTGTCCCGAGTGGGAGGGACATAGTCAAGGCTCAGCCCCATTCAAGTTGGCCCCAAGGGGTGGGGGGCAAAGGCCTGGCGACCGGGCTCCATTACAGCTGGCAGCTTTGTTAATAGTGGCCAGGCCGAGGCAGCCCCGCCTCCACCCCAACAATGTCCCCTCTGTCCTGAGGCCCAGGCCAGGGACCCACAATCCGGTGCTCTTACCCCCACCCTGGGTGTTCTGGTACTTCCCACTCCTAGGGAGACACCCCCTGCAATCTGGGGACAAAGGGACAGGGTTTCCTCTGGCCAGTCCTCCTCATCTGGCCCTCCAACCCCTGTGTCAGTAAGTGTGCCCCTCCCTGCATCCCCCAGAGTCCCCTACAGTGCCAGCCTCAGCCTCAGTAGCCTTGGTGCCTGGCTGAAGTGCCAGCCCAGCCCTCAATACCCGCCTTTGTCCAGGCTGGGGCATAGGAGTTGCTGTGGTAGACGGCCCATGCAAAAGACCCACAAGAAGTCTAAGTTTAACCAGAGAACAAGTGGCCGGGTTGTCTCCACCCAGCCCCTGACTGGTGGTGGTATCAGAGGTACAGGAGGATGCTGCTTCAGAGACTCTGCCACCAGGAGCTCAACCCTGGGCATCAGGTGTGGTCCTGGGTGCTGCCCACTCCCTCCCACCCAGGGAATGTCCACCAGCAGCTGGCTCCCTATCACCCTACAGAGCACCCTGGTCTAACCACTAGCCTCAGGGCCCATGGCATAGGAGTGGGTGCTCTCAGGTTGAGGTCTCTGCCTCTCCCACAGCATGGTAGCAGCAGGCTCTAAGGCAAGATGGCAGCTGCTGCCACCTGGTTGGGTTGGTTAGGTGACTGTGGGGGAGGGGAACCAGGCAGGTAGCCTCTGCCCTCCTGCCTCTCCCCCCCCCCCCCCGCTTTCCTATCCAGCTCCCCACCTTCTAACTTCATGGCCACCCCCTCAGGGGGCACCTCACCCCTGGGCATCAGGAGATGCCCTCTTAGGCAGGGCTGGGCTGGTTCCTGAGGGCTTTTCCAAGACCCTGGCCAGTTGGCCCTGCAGACTCCACTTTCCCCTAGCCCAGGCACACCCTAGGCAGCACCACTTGCCCAGTGGCCCTTGCACTCTGCACCCACATGGGTCCCAGTTCTGCCTACCTGATGGGCCACCATCCGGGCCAAAGAGCGGCTGGCAGTGATAGGGGTGCGTTCTGGCAGAACTTCAGCCTCCTTCCCTACAACTCGATCACACCCAGCCCTGCTCATCCCCTCGGGTCCTACCAGACAGCCTGCCCCCTCCCTGGCAGCCTGGCCCCTCCCTGCCCACCCCTTTGCCCAAAGGCACAGGGCAGGGCACTGTTGCCCTCTGCTGGTCCCAGCAGGCATGGTGCAGGGCTGGCTGCAGGCACCTGGCTGGAGTATGTGACAGCAGGTCAGTGCCTTCCTGTTGAAGTGTCTCCTGGGTGCGAGGCTTGGGATTGGCATTGGTACTTTCAGAAACAAAGCGTTCTGTGGCTATTAACACATTCAGTACTCCCAAGGACTCTAGGAGAGGGTAAAATTATTCCCTTCCTTCACACATAGGGAAACTGAGGAAAGTTACACAAAGTGATGAGGCCAATAGTCGATTAGAGGGTCCTTTTCTTAGCCACCAGGCTATGAACCTTGGCAGGCATTGTGCATTAGGGGAGATGGGAGCTACCCCAGGCGAGGCCTGCAGGTGACATGCCCACGTGATTTGAGGAAACCATCCTGCCTGGAGCATAATGTTGGTCAAAGGCGGGCTTTGAGATCAGCAAAGCAGCAAAGGTCTCAGCAGCCAGGCCTGAGAACTTGGGCTTGTCTAACCATGGCCTTGTAAACAGCTTTACATTTGGGCAAGTGCAAGCTAGTGACCCTGGGGCAGAGAACATGGGGAGGCCTGGACTAGGGTGGCCATGGGTTTGGAGCTCCAGGGAGGTAAGTGCTAAAGACTTGGTGTTAGATAGAGGTGGAGACAAAGGCAGGAGAGTCCAGGTGACTCCGGGTTCTTTCTTCTGGTTTGCTGTTCCCTGTGGGGCAGGGTCACCAGTGGAGGGTCAGGCAGAGGGAGAGGACGATGAGACTGAGGGGCCCAACAAGACAAGAGGAAATGGCCAGTGAATAGGACATTGGGGTTTTGGGGTGAGAAGCTCGGTGCAGGATGACTGGGGTGCTGGGGGTGGGTCTCTGAAAGGGGACCATGAGGGAGGGTGTTCAAGCCAGAGCTTGAAGGCCTGGCAGATGAGCTGCGCAGGTGCTCAACGCGTCACTGCTTCCTCTGTGTACCCACTCCACAGGTGCTGGAGAATGGCACAAAGGTAGGGGACTTGCTCAGGGCCATGTCCAAGTTCATTTGTCCACAGAGAGTAGAGAAGGAATTTGAACCTAGACGTTCTAGTGCCAGGCTGTGCTTTGAACTACTGGGCTCCAGAGCCTGTCACCTGTGATCGTGGAGGACACAAACCTAAGCCATTCAGGCTCATGTGTTCTCCTGAAGCTCTCTTCCATTGGGGAAGGATGCCCAGAAGCTAGTGAGCAAGCATGTGTTCTATGGCAGGGCTGCTGGTGAGCCGTCTGTCCCACACTGGGAAGGCCCAAGTGGCCACAGAGGGGCCATGGAAACATCTAGAAGCTCTAGGAGGGGTAGGCTGAGGGGGAAGGGCTCTGAACAGTAGGAATGGAAGGGCTGACCCTCAGTGCACCTCCTCCCATAGCCACTTGGCCTCTCTTCCTCTCTTGGTCCTTCCCCTATGTCTGATCTGACATACATTCATATATCTTTGATGGGTTCAAGAAACCTTCCATCCAACATTGGGGATGTTTTTTCCTACCTTTCCATAGAAGAAAGGAAATCCATGCGTAGGCAATGGCATTTTCCTAAACGCGTGTGTATGAGGCTTCCAGGTAAGTCTCAGCTGGTATAACCAGAGCTTCTTTCGTTGGGTGGGCATGCTAGGTGGATCCTGCCAATGGCTTGGTCACTTACCACCATACTCTGCTCCAAACATATCATCCTCTCAGAGAGCGGACTAGAAGTGTTCTAAAAGTCACCCCTAAAGTCACCATACAAAATATTTACAAAATATTCTCTTCATGCCACCTCTTTGTAAAATTTGTAATGAATATTTTGTAAATAAAGGTATTTAGCTACAATTTCCATTTTCTCTATGGCAAATTTAGGGGTGACTTTTGTGACACCCTGTATTTGCTGGCATTCCTTGTAAGGTAGTGGTTCTCAACCTACCTAATGCTGCAACCCTTTAATACAGTTCCTGTGGGTTGTGACCCACAGGTTGAGAATCGCTGTTAAGGGGTGGGAGGTGGCTTCAACTGATTCTTCAGATGCCGGCAGGGTACTCGCTGGTCCAGAGAGAACATGGGCTTCCGGCTTGCCAGGCCTGGAGAAATAGCTATCCTTGCTGGCCTCCCAGCCCTTCCCATTGCCACTCTAGGCATTGTTTCTGCTTTTCCACATCTTTGCCAACACCTTTGCCAGTATGGTGGGTGTGAAATGAATGGTAGCTTGTTGGGCTTTGAGTGGGTGCTCCAAGATTACTGGTAATATTGAACCTTTTTTTGTTTTTTGTGTGAAATGCACGAGCATGTTTTTCACCAATTTTTTAAATGTAAATTGTGTTTTCCTTCTTAAGTTGTAGGTATTCCTCTTATGTATTCTAGATACCAATCCTTGGTATATATGTCTTCTCCCTACCCGTTACTAGTCTTCTTGGTTTGCTTATTTATAACTTGATGAACAAGCCGGGTGTGGTGGCTCACACCTGTAATCCCAGCACTTGGGGGCTGAGCTCAGGAGTTCTAGATCACCCTGGGAAAGAATAAGACCCCATCTCTAAAAAATAGCTGGGCATTGTGGCAGGTGCCTGTAGTCTCAGCTACTTGGGAGGCTGAGGCAAGAGGATCACTTGAGCCCAAGAGCTTGAGGTTGCTGTGAGCTATGATACCATGGCACTCTACCCAGGGTGACAGAGTGAGACTCTGTCTCAAAAATTTATATATAATAATATATCTTCATCTAGCTCAAGCAAGCCACCTGCCTTCGCCTCCCAGAGTATTAGGATTACAGGCATGAGCCACCACACCCGGCCTGATCTCCAGAACTTTTCCTCTGTAAATATGAAACTCTGTAGCTATCACACAACTCCCCCTTACCTCTTACCCCCAGCCCCTGGTAACCATCATTCAACTTTCCATCTCTAGGAATTTGACTACTCCAGGTACCTTGTACAGTGAAATTATATACTATTTGTTCATTTGTGTCTAGCCTCTTTCAATTAGCATAGTATCCTCAAGGTTCTTCCATGTTATAGCATGTATAACAGGATTGCCTTCCTTTTCACTTTTTAAAAATTAAAAAAATTAATTTAATTTAATTTTATGTTTTTGAGACAGAGTCTCACTCGGTTGTCCAGGCTAAGTGCTGAGGCATCGGCCTAGCTCACAGCAACTGCAAACTTTTGGGCTCAGGTGATCCTCCAGCCTCGATTTCCCAAGTAGCTGGGAATACAGGCACTCACCAGAGTGCCTGGATTATTTTAGTAGAGATGGGGTCTCACTCTTGCTGAGGCTGGTCTTGAACTTCTAAGATCAAGTAAACTTATGAGCTCAAGACATCCTCCTGCCTTGGCCTCCCAGAGTGTTAGGCTTATAGGGGTTGTTCATTTTTCCGAGATAGAGTCTCACTCTGTCATCCTGGGTAGAGTGCCCTGGCATCATCATAGCTCATAGCAACCTCAAACTCTTAGGCTCAGGTGATCCTTCTGCTTCAACCTCCCGAGTAGCCACAATGCTTGGTTAGTTTTTCTATTTTTTAGTAGAGAAAGGGTCTCACTCTTGCTCAGGCTGTTCTCAAACTCCTGAGCTCAAGGGATCCTCTTGCCTTGTCCTTCCAGAGTGCTGGGATTACAGGTGTGAGCCCCCGTGCTCAGCCTGACTACATTTTCTTTACCCATTCATCCATCGATGGCTATTTAGGCTGATTCCATCTCTTTGCTATTGTGAACAGAGCTGTGATAAACATTCAAGTGCAGCTATCCTTTTGATATAATGATCTCTTTTCCTTTGCGAAAATACCCAGTAGTGGAATTTCCTGCACCAAATTGTAGTTTTACTTTTATTACCCTGAGAAATATGCATACCATTTTCCACAAAGTTTGCACTAATTTACATTTCCACCAGTGTGTAAGTGTTCACTTTTCTGTACATTCTCACCAACACCTGTTTTTTTTTTTACTTTTTAATTGCAGCCAGTCTTACCAGTGTGAGATGATATCTCATTGTGGTTTTAATTTGTATTGCTCTGATAATTAGTGGTGTTGATCATTTTTCTTATGCCTGTTGGCCATTTGTATGTCTTCTTTTGAAACATTTCTATTCATGTTCTTTGCTCACTTTTTAATGGGATTATTTTGGCTTTTTGTTGTCGTTGTTGAGTTGTTTGAGTTCTGTGTAAATTCTGGGTATTAGTACTCTGCAGATGCATAGTTTGCAAATATTTCCTCCCATTCTGTACGCTGCCTTTTCACCCTGTTTATTGTGACCTTTGATGTACAAAAATTTCTAAGTTTGGGCTCGTCATCCGTAGCACAGTGGGTAGGGCGCCAGCCACATACACTTAGCCTGGTGGGTTCAAACCCGGCCCAGGCCTGCCAAACAACGACAACTACAATAAAAAAAATAGCTGGGCATTGTGGCAGGTGCCTGTAGTCCCAGCTACTTGGGAGGGTGAGGCAAGAGAATTGCTTAAGCCCAAGAGTTTGAGGTTGCTGTGAGCTGTGATGCCATAGCACTCTACTGAAGGTGACATAGTGAGACTCTGTTTCAAAAAAAAAAAAAGTTTCTGAGTTTGATGTGGTCCCTTTTGTCTATTTTTGCTTTTGTCAACTATGCTTCTGGTGCCCTAGCCAGGAAATCATTGCCAAGTCTAATGTTATTTAGTTTCTCCCTATGTTTTCTTCAGCAGTTTTATAGTTTTAGGTCTTATGTTTAGGTCTTTAATCCATTTTGAGTTAATTTTTGCATGTTGTAGAAGGTTAAGAGCCTGGCTTCATTCTTTTTCATGTAGATATCTGCTTTTCCAACACCATTTGTTGAAAAGACTGCCCTTTTCCCAATTTGTAGCCTTGGCACCCTAGTCAAAGATCATATGACCATATACTCAAGAGTTTACCTCTGGGCTGTTATATCCCACTGGTCTCTCTGTCTTTGTTTATGCCACTACCACTCTGTAATATGTTTACTTTGCAATGTGTTTTGGAAATCATGAAGTATGAGTCCTTTACCTCTGTTCTCCTTTTTCAGAATTGTTTTGGTTATTCAGAGTCCCTTGAGATTCTATATGAATTTTAGGATGAACTATTCTATTTTGAGTCAATTTTTGACAAAAATTATTTTTCTAAGAACATGTCCATTTTGTTGTTTTCAAATTTATCAGCATAATGTTTTTGATTTCATCTTATTGTTTATTTATTAAGAAACTTCATAAGTCAAAACCAGATGAAAAGTTCAGTTGTTTTTGACCTAGAAAAATGGCAGTTTCAGCTGGGCAAGGTGGCTCACCTCTGTAATCCTAGCATTTGGGGAGGTTGAAGTGGGAAGGATAGCCTAAGGTCAGCAGTTCAAGATCAGCCAGAATGGCCAGGCGAGATGGCTCATGCCTATAATCCTAGCACTCTGGGAGGCCGAGGCGGGTGGATTGCTTGAGCTCACAAGTTCGAGATCAGCCTGAGTAAGAGGGAGACCCCATCTTTACTAAAAATAGAAAAACTGAGGCAAGAGGATCTCTTGAGCCCAAGAGTTGGAGGTTGCTGTGAGTTATGATGCCATGGCACTCTACCCACAGCAACAGCTTGAGACTCTGTCTCAAAAAAAACAAAACAAAACAAAACAAATAGACCAGTCTACACAACAGTGAGACCTCATCTTTATTGAAATCAGAAAAACTAGCTGGGCATGGTGGTGGGCACCTATAGTCTCAGCTACTCAAGAGGCTGAGGCAGGAGGATCACTTGAATCCAGGAGTTTGAGGTTGTTGTGAGCTATGATAACACCACTACATTCTAGCCCCAGTGACAGAGGGAGACAAAAAACAAAAAACAAAAGGCAGTTTCATCTTGTTCAACTTAATACATACAAAAGAGTTCTTACCACTTACACAAATCATTAAAGAATAATAGGGTGTTACACATCTGTCCCCACTGTCAGCTGGAGAACAGCATCCCTAATGCCCTTGAAGGCACCATGTACCCTTCTTGCTCCCTCTACAGAGTCAATCCCTATCCTTTCTCTGTTTTTCTTTATAGTTGTCCCAAATATGAATTAATCCTGGAAAATATATTATTATTTTTTGAGACAGAGCCTCAAGCTGTTGTCCTGGGTAGAGTGCTGTGGCATCACAGCTCACAGCAACCTCCAACTCATGGGCTCAAGCAAGTCTCCTGTCTCTGCCTCCCAAGAAGCTGGGACTACAGGTGCCCTCCACAATGTCCAGCTATTTTTTGGTTGCAGCCTGGCTATTTTTTGGTTGCAGCCATCATTGTTGTTTGGTGGGCCCCGTCTGGATTCGAACCCACCAGCTCAGATGTATGTGGCTGTCGCCTTAGCTGCTTGAGCCACAGGCGCCGAGCCTGGAAAATATATTATTTAGTATTGCAGCATTTTTGGTTTTGTTTTAAAAAAATAGTATTAACAAAAAATTTTTTTTTTCTTTTTTTGAGACAGAGTCTCAAGCTGTCACCCTGGATAGAGTGCTGTGGCATCATAGCTCACAGCAACCTCCAAGTTGGGCTCAAGTGATCTTCTTGCCTTAGTTTTTCTATTTTTAGTAGAGATAGGGTCTCATTTTTGCTCAGGCTGGTCTTGAACTTGTGAGCTCAAGCAATCCACCTGCCTCAGTCTCCTAGAGTGCTAGGATTACAGGCGTGAAGCCACCATGCCTGACCTGGAAACTTAATACCTTTTGACCAACATCCTTTCCATATCCCACACTCCAGGTTCTGGCAACCACCATTCTACTCTCTGCTTGTATGAGTTTGATATTTGAAGATTCCACATAGAGATAAGACAGCATTTTTCTTTCTGTGCCTGACTTATTTCATTCAGTATAATGCCCTCAAGGTTCATCCATGTTGTTGCAAATAGCAGGATTTCCTTCTTTTTAAAGGCTAAATATTATTCCATTTTGTACATACACATTTTCCTTACCCATTCATCTACTGATGAACACTAAGGTTGATTCCATATCTTAGCTGTTGTGACTAGTGCTGCAATGAACATGCGAGTGCAGTTATCTCTGTGACATACTGATTTCATTTCCTGTGGATATATACCCAGCAGTGGGATTGCTGGATCCTATGGTACTTCTATTTTTTTTTTTTTTTTTTTTTTTTTGAGACACAGTCTCACTCCATCACCCTTGGTAGAGTGCTTGTGGCATCACACAGCTCTCAGCAACTTCCAACTCCTGGGCTTAGGTGATTCTCTTGCCTTAGCCTCCCAAGTAGCTGGGACTACAGGTGCCTGCCACAACACCCGGCTATTTTTTTGTTGCAATTTGGCCAGGGCCAGGTTTGAACCCGCCACCCTTGGTATATGGGGCTGACACCCTATCCACTGAGCCATAGGCGCTGCCCTATTTTTTTTTTTATTTATTTTTTATTTTTTAGACAGAGTCTCACTCTTGTTGCTTTGGATAGAATGCTATGACATCATAGCTCAAGGCAAACTCAAACTCCTGGACTCAAGTGATCCTCTTGCCTCAGCCTCCCAAGTAGCTGGGACTATAGGCGCTTGCCACAATGCCCAGCTATTTTTAGAGGGGTTCTCACTCTTGCTCAGGCGGGTCTCAAATTCCTGAGCTCAGGCAATCCACCCAGCCTCGGCCTCCCAGAATGCTGGGATTCCAGGCATGAGCCACTGTGCCCAGCCCCCTATCAGTCTATTATTTTCCTACTCTGCCCACCATTCTTCCATCCACCCATCCATCCCCTATCACCTACCTGTTTTTTGAGGTGAAATTCATACAACACACAATTAATCCCTGTGAAATCCACAAGTCGGTGGCATTTAGCCCATGTACAATGCTGTGCAGCCACTTCTATCTAGTTCCAGAACATTCTCTCTACCCCAAAGGGAAACCCTGTCCCCATCAAGCAGTCCCTCCCCACGTCCTTCCCCAGCCTCTGGCACCCACTAATCTGCTTCCTGTCTCTATGGATTTGCCTGTTATGGACATTTCCTAGAAATGGGAACACACACTGTATGGCCTTCTGTTGGCCGTCTTTCCCTGAGCATAAAGCATCAGGTCCCTGCATGCCCTAGCCTGTGTAAGTGCTACTCCATTGTGTGGAGTAGCCAGGCCTGCTGCACTGTGGCTCATCCCTAGCACACCCCTACACATGCATCCACATGACCTGCTCTGGGCAGAACTTAATGCTGTTTCTACACTGCTGAAGGCTCTTGTGACCTCCAGGCTAAGCGTAGACTCCTTGGCGTGGCCTGCATGGCCCGCCAGCCTGGCCCCTCCCTGCCCCTGCGTTTAGCATTTTGCTCCTGATTCATCCCTGGGCAATGGCACGAGCAAGTCCCTCTTCCTAGAAGGCCCAGAAGTAGTGCTCCCCCACACCCCTATTTGGCTGGCTTTCCCCTGTTCCTTTCTCAAAGCTGCTCATGCAGGGACCAGGTGGTGAGCCCTTCCCCAGACTTGGACTGGGAATCCTACTTGGGCCCAGCCAGTATTTCTGTGCAGTGGTCACAGGTTCTGCTTCCTCACTGCCATGTGAAACCCAAGCGCACTTAGCTTCTGATGACATGTCTTTGGGTAGGGTGGTGGGTGGCTGAATTGATCTGTCCCCCTAAGGGGCTTGGCTGACAGGCCCATTCGTTTCCCAAATTTGCCATTTTCCCCATAGGCAACCCACTCCCCCAAGACACTGGGACAGTGAGGCAGAGCTGCATTTTCCACGTGAGGTTTTACTGAGGGGGCTGAGGGCCCGGGAAAGGCACACGGTGGTAGTGGGGTCTTCCTCCCGGTCAGGGCTGGCTCTGTAGAGACAGCTGCCTGGCTGACCCCTCTTTGGCACTGAGCTTGGAACATGGTGCTCTTGCTCCCGGCTGGCAAGCAGAGGCCCTTGCCTCCTAGTAGTGGCTGGCAGTGTAGGCTGGCGGGGTGACTGGCTGCCCAGGGGTTGGGTTTGGCGTCGGTGGAAGCCAAAGTTCTGGGACTCAAAAGCCGGGCTGCCTCCCCTGCTGGCAGGAACTCACATTGGCAATCGAGATGGCTACAACAGGAATCCAATAAATTAGGCTGGAGACAGGGAAAGGGCTGGGGCTGTTAGCACCTTCAGTAGGGGATGCTGTGTCCTTTGTGAGGGTGTTTTGGGACTACTGGCAGGAGAAGAGGATGCAGACAAGGGGCTCTGTCTCACTGGGAGTCCCATCTGGTCACTTCTATGGCAGAAAGGGCATCCCATGGGACAGGAGCCTAAGCTGGCCATCCTGAGGGGATGGGCCATATGGTCTTGGAGGGACTGAAGAGGAGGGAAAAGTGGGGATGTGAGTCTTAGTCAGGAGGCAGCTCAGCATAGACTTTAGCTGGTGGTGGTGAGCGGTGGCCCCGGGGGTCCTTGCTCACTCCCTAGCACTTGGCTTCACTGGCATGGGGTCAGTGTGAGGCCACTCCTAGCCCCAAGTTCCTTCCACAGAGAAACGTAAAGGACTCGCTGCCTTGAAAGGGCACAGTTATCATGGTTCAGTCCCAAGGTGAGGGCAGGGCATGCAGGGACTGGCAGGACAGGTGCTGCTTTTTCCTTCATGTGTTCTGGGAGCCTGGGAGGGCTGAGGGCCGAGGGCCGACTGCAGGGCCCTCTGTCAGGAGGAAGCACCTTGAAGGCCACTACCTGGGCCTTGGGGTCTCAGCACTGGAGGCTGCCCCGGGGCCACGGCCTCGCCTAGGATCTGCCGGAGCTCCTGGAGGCGCTGCTGCATCTTGGGGATCCCTGCCAGCTGCTGTTCTAGCCGCTGCTTCTCCTCTGTCAGGCTTAGGCGTGCAGCTGAGTCCAGCTTCTCAAACTTCCAGCCGCCCTGCCCATCGAACTGCAGCAAGTGTGTGTGGTACTTCCTGGCCGGGAGAGGAGGGGACAGGGGCAGGCAGAGGTGCTGAGCAGGGGATGCCCCTCCCTGGGATGGCAGGCTCCCCCACCTCCAGGCTGGAAGGGAGGGCGCCTACCACAGTGAGGGCCGGTGGGTGATGGAGAGGAGGGCAATGCCAGCATCCTTGGCCGCCTGGAAGATCTTGCCTTCCACGTCGATGCTCACGGCGCTGGTACACTCATCCAACAGGGCATATTTGGGCCTTGGGGGTTGGGGACCAAGCAGTAGTGTCTGTGGATCCTCCATTGCCTGACACCTTAGGCCAGCCCTGCAGGGTTCCTGGGCTGCTCGTTGTGGCCCGTGGCCCTGCCGTGCTGCACCCAGGCCTCCTAAGTGTAGTTTTCCTCCTCCAGGGGACCCGCCTACCTAAGCAGGCTCCTCCGCTCCCACATTCAACCAGTACCTGCTGGCTCCAAAGGGCTCACCTGTGGTAGAACATGCGGGCCATGCCAATTCTCTGCTTCTCGCCCCCTGAGAGGATATCCTTCCAATCACACACGGCTTCCCAACCTGGGCAGAAGGCAAGGGCTCTGCTCAATTCAACTAGGACTGAGGCTGCAGGGGGGATGGTCCTGGGGGGTGGGGGGAGGGATGTCCTGTGCCTCCTCAGAGTAGCACGGGAAACAAGTCAGAAGGCTTGATGGCACATATCTGACTCCTCTGGCCATGGGCTTAGACTCTGTGTCCTTGTCTATGATACTTTTTTTTTTTTTTTAGGAGTCAGGGTCTGGCTTGGCGCTTGTAGCTCAGTGGCTAGGGAGCCAGCCACATACATAGGAGCTGGCGAGTTCGAATCCAGCCTGGGCCTGTCAAACAACAATGACAACTACAACAACAACAAAAATAGCTGAGTGTTGCAGTGGGCGCCTGTAGTCCCAGCTACTTGAGAGGCTGAGGCAAGAGAATCGCTTAAGCCCAAGACTTTGAGGTTGCTGTGAGCTGTGACACTATGGCACTCTACCCAGGGTGATAGCTTGAAACTCTGTCTCAAAAACAAACAAACAAAAAAAAAGAGTCAGGGTCTAAAGGCTGGGCAAGGTGGCTCATGCCTATATTCCTAGCACTCTGGGCTTAGCCAGGTGGATTGCCTGAGCTCAGGATTGCAAGACCAGCCTAAGCCAGAGTAAGACCCCGTCTCTAAAAATAGCCGGGTGTTGTGGCAAGTGCCTATAGTCCCAGCTACTTGTGAGGCTGAGGCAAGAGAATTGCTTGAGCCCAAGAGTTTGAGGTTGCTGTGAGCTAAGATGCCATGGCACTCTACCAAGGGTGGCAAAGTGAGACTTTGTCTCAAAAAAAAAAAAGAATCAGAGTCTTACTCTGTCACCCTAGCTAGAGTACAGTGGCATCATCACAGGTCACTGCAGCCTCATGCTCCTAGGGTCAAGTAATATTCCTACCTCAGCCTCCTGAGTAGCTGGGAGAGACTACAGGTGAGGCCACCACACCTGGCTTATTTAATTTTTTTTTTCAAAGATGGGGTCTTAGGGCCAGGTGCGGTTGCTCGTGCTTGTAATCCTAATACTCTTGGCCAACGTGGGTAGATTGCTTGAGCTCAGGAGTTACAGAGCAGCCTGAGCAAGAGCGAGACCCAGTCTCTACTAAAAATAAAAAAAAAAAACTAGCTGGACATTGCGGCGGGTGCCTGTAGTCCCAGCTACTAGGGAGCCTGAGAGTTTGAGGTTGTTATGAACTATGATTCCACAGCACTCTACCCAGGGTGACAGAGTGAGACTCTGTCTCAAAAACAAACAAACAAAAAACCAAAAAGAAAGTCAGGACAAGACTTCCAGCCTCCAGAACCATGAGATGATCTATTTCCGCTGTTTGGGTCCTTGGTGGGACTTTATTATGGTTGTCAGTACCTAACATGGCACTAGTGAAGAGCCAGCCCACACTCCTTTGGTGGGAGCATACAGCCTTGCAGAGAGTCCCAGTGATGGTTGCAGCAGCCTCCCACGATAGGCTCCCCTGTATAGGCCGGGTCTCCTCTCATTGCCTGTTGCTAGCACCTCAGGTGGGCTGTGTGAGCAAACGGGTGAGTAGGGAGGTTCTCAGGCCAGCATAGGAGAGCCAGCTCCTTGTCTCCTATTGTCCACTCTGCTTTCTCACACAATTAGAAGTTTTGGCAGGGCACGTGGCCACCCAGATTAAAGATCACACTTCCTAACTTGCCTTATGGCGAGGTATGATCATGTGACTAAATTTTGGCCAACAGGGTATAAGTGTTTAAGTGTTATAAATGTGGCAGCTTCTAGGACTTTCCTTAAAAGACACAAGGCACTTCTTTGCCTCTTCCTCCTCATTTTGTCCATCCGATAGCCTGGGATGTGGATGTGATGGCTGCAACAGCCATTTTGGATCATAAGGGGACTTTGGGAACACACACAGCAGAGTCTTCACAGAGCAGGGCTGGCTCCACCAACTGTGACCTGTGTCTGCTGGGACTTTTACAGCATAGTAGGATAAGTTCATGAGTGATTTAAGCCACCACTGGGGGAGGCACAGTTCTGCCCCTTACGAATGAACTTAGTCCTAACATGCTGTGGTGGGTGACCACAGGCCCTGGGCATTCAGGGTGCCACAGAGGACAGGTACACTTTCAGGCCAGGGGCTGTTTCACAGACCTCACCACTTCTGTCCCTCCTTTTTGGCACAGGCAGCTGACAGCCCATGATGGGCCCTTGGAGGAGTTACTTGTTAGTGCTGCCCTGAGGGAGTAACAGTACCTAGCCCTGCCCTCCGCAGGTAGAGGGAGCCTCAGAGAGGTAGGGGCTGGAAGTGGAACACAGATATGCCTTCCATTCTTGCCTGCAGCTACATCAGTTTCCCCGCCCCTCCCTCCAGGCACAAGGGACTGTGCGGATAAGCAATTGGGGGGATGCAACACCTTTCCCTGTCACCAGTCTGTAACTCCCTCAGGTGGGCCCTGGCTCAGTGTCCCCTCTGCCTCTGTCTCCACTCCCCTGCACACTCCTAGCCACCCCTGCATACCTGCACTCAATTGCCTGCCTGTTGAGTGCCTTGCCACCGTCCCTTGGCCTGTCCTTCACACTGGAGCCAGGCAAAACTGACCTGTCACTTCCCTGCCTACTGCCTTCCAGGGCTGCTTCTCTCCTATCGCTTTCAGGGAAAGCACAGGCTTCCATGGGGTCCTCCCTGCAACTGAGCCTGGCTGGCCCGACTGTCCCCTGGCTCCCGAACAGTGGGACTGCTCAGTATTTTGCAGGTCTTAGCTCGAACCTCTTTTCTCTAGGAGAGGGTGTCCTGAGTCCCTCAACAAGGTAAGGGGCCCTGTTAGACGCTCCCATCCCTAGCACACTCATGCTGCCTGGGGCCACCTGTTTACTACCAGTCCTCCATGGCAGATAGGTTTCAGAGGCACCTAGCACTTTGGACTCCTGGAGGTTGAGATAATCTTTATCCCCTGGGGTGCTCGGAGAAAGGCCAGGGGCAAGCCACTGCAGGGTCCCTATCAGAGCCTTGGGACAAAGGGCACAACCTGCTCCCACCTCTTTCTCCTACCTCCTTCTCGCTGCAGAATGTGGTGCAGGTGCACGATGTCCAGGATGGCCTCCAGGTGCCGCTCAGAGTAGCCCTTTCTGCGCATGTCCTCTACCGAGTCTGGGTAGATAACCTGGTCACGTAGGGAGCCCACGGACATGTAGGGCCTGTGAAAGAGCTGCATGTCCACACACTAGGCCAACGTGCATCCCAACACCATGCTCACACACTCACGCTGTCGCAAGTATGCACATGCTTGCACATAGGTGTGTGCACATACACCATGATGCATCTGCAGGCGCATGTGCATGCACACCCTCCTCCACAAATGAGCAGGCTGGGCGGTGCCTTGAGTGGGAAGAGGGGGAGGAGACAGGGTACAGGCTCCACACCCACTCCCCACCAACAGGCCTGCTGGTGGCCCACTCCTCACCTCTGGGGGATGTAGAACATGCGTTGGGGTGGGGGCTTGTAGAGCACACCTCCATACGTGGGCCAGAGCCCACCCAGGATCCGGAACAGAGAGCTCTTGCCGCAGCCATTGGGGCCAGTGATGAGCAGGTGCATGCCCTCTTCCACCTGTGGAGGCAGCAGCCTGTGCTTCCCTCCCTGCCTCCAATAGCTCTTGGCACCCTAGGCTGGTGGGTCGGCCCTTGTCTTCTTGGTAAGAGGATTGCAGGGCCTGGGGTATGGGGTCTAGTGTCCAGAGTCCTAGGTGAATTCGTGGCCCAGGACATAGTGGAATCACCAAGACCTGTTCTCATCCCCAAGGCCTTAATGTGCCTGAGAGCACAGGGCCAGCACAAGAGGAAGGGCCTATTCTGCCACAGCTGGATGAATGGGTGTGTTCATAGCTTTCCTGAGTCTCAGCCCTCCTTAGGAGAAATCCTGAAAGGTGCTGTCTTTACAGCTCTAGATAGTCTCCCTGCCCCCATGGTCCCCCCACCTCCATAGTTGCTAGGGTACCACAGAGATGCCACTGTGGCCCTGAGCTCAGCATCAGGGACCTCATGTCCCCCAATTAGCCAACTACATTTTCCCAAGTGGAATTGAGGAAATGCCTACTGTAAGAAAAATGCCAGCCTGCAGGAGTAAGGATGGCATGCAAGGACAAGGGGGCAGAGGAAAGCACAGGCCATGGAATCAGAGATTGCCAGGCTACTGCTGCCACCACTGCCACCCTTAGCCTCTTCCCTCTCTTACTCTCTGTGAGGTCTGCAGTAATGGCAATGTGCATAGGGCTCTTGGGAGGACCTGAGGTCGTTGCCTTTGGCTTACCTCAGGCAATGTTTCTTTTTTTGAGACAGAGTCTCACTTT
This sequence comes from Loris lydekkerianus, assembly GCA_963574355.1. Lineage (NCBI taxonomy): Eukaryota > Metazoa > Chordata > Mammalia > Primates > Lorisidae > Loris > Loris lydekkerianus. The sequence continues at coordinate 36,969 of CAUYPK010058839.1, read as the reverse complement.
GTTGCCCTGGGTAGAGTGCCATGGTGTCATAGCTCACAGCAACCTCAAACTCTTGGGCTCAAGCGATCCTCCTGCCTCAGCCTCCCAAGTAGTTGGGACTACAGGTGCCCGCCACAATGTCCAACTATTTTTTTTTTAGAGATGGGGTCTCACTGTAGCTCAGGCTGGGCTCGAACTCATGAGCTCAGGCGATCTGCCTGCCTTGACCTCCCAGAGAACCTTAGGCAATGTTATGGGTGAAACTGTGTACCCCAAATACATCTGTTAGACCCTAATCCCCAGTACTTCAGAGTCTGTCCTTATTTGGAAATAGGGTTTTTGCAGATGTACATCAGGAGTGTCCAACTTTTTTCCCCCAACCACACATTAAATATACAAACACTAACAAAAGCTGATGAGCAAAAAAGGGTCTGTGCATAATTTTCACATCTGACACCATAGATAAGCAAAACAGGCCTCAAACACCCCTGATACACAATCATGCTGGAACAGGGTGGCCTCCCTGACCCCCAATCCAATATGACTTATAGAAAGGGGACATTTGAACACAGATACACCCAGAAGGACAACGCCAAATGAAGATAGACAGAAGTCAGGTGATATAGCAGAAGCCAAGGAACTCCAGAGATGGCCAGCAACCCCCAAACCTGAGAGAGAGGCCTGAAATGGATTCTCTCTTACGACTCTCAGAAGGAACCACCCTGCTGACACTTCCATCTTAGACTTCTGGCTCCTTAACTGGGAAAGTACATTTCTGATGTTTAAGCCACTGGGTGAGGGCAGCCTCTAGGTACAGACACAGCGACGTGGCTAAGCACAACCCGGTGCCCTGTGCTTAGGGCCATGGTGCCTTTGTCTGCTTGTGCTTTCTCAGGGCCAGCCTGGGGACTGCTACCTTGTATCTGCCAGCTACTGACTGCTTCCCCTGTCATCCCTCAAGTGAGTACTATTAGCGGTGACAAGGATACACCACTGCATCATGCTGCTTGGCATCAGCATGCTCTTGCCCCTTCCTCTCACCTCTTCTTTGCTTTCTCCCCTGCTGACCAAACCCCTCTGCCCCTCAGTTGTGCCCCTGCAAAGGGGCCCAAGTCGGTGGAGTGGCTGGAGTTGAACCTGGGCCCTCAAGTCTTAGCTTTCTCAGGAATGCTGGGAGCTGGTGACAGATAATGGAAACAGAGACACTTGGGTGACCCTTGACCAATCCTGGTAATCACTAGTCTCTTTTATCAGCCTTGACTCTATTGCTTCAGAAAAAACAGAGACACGTTGGTCTCTTACCTTGACCTTGGCCCACCTGCCACGTAGATATGGGGACAATGGCTACTACCAGCACAGGCAGGTGAGAAGCCAAGGACTGAGGCTTGTAGCTGTGGATAGCCAGGTGCCCTGGCCCTGTCTGCTCAGCCCAGCCTGGTCAGCACTTGGGGCTGGGCGCCCATCTCCCAGACCTACCCTCATGTTGAGGCTGGTCACCACCACCTCTCCTGTGGGCGTGATGATGGGGATGTTCTCACAGATGATCCCCTGCTCCACGTCCACAACCTGACCTGCAAGGAGGACATGAGGAGGGAGGAGAGGGCTCAACAGCACTCCAGCTGCCTTCTGGTGGGTTCTTCAAGCCCTTTCAGGTGCAAGCTTGCCTGCCTTCTGTGGCATGCCCATGGATGCCTAATAGGTACCCTGTGCTCCAGGGTCCCTTGAGAACATGGCCAGTCTTTCAGCAAGCCCAATCTCTACCCTGTGTCTAGCACGGCACCTGGGGTTGCCACCCTCTGGGCCTCTGGAACTTAAGGCACCAAGTCCCTCCACTCTTATTCTACACCCTTCCTCCCAGCACCGCCTCCCCCAAATAGCTCATGCTGCACATGGACTTGGCTTTTCTCTTGCTGCCCTGCACTCAGGGTCCACATCCCAGTGTTTTTCAACTAATAATCCAGGTGAGAGCCCTTAGGAAGGTGACCTAGCAGGTCGGCTGGCAGCGACTTCTTTGGGAAAGAAGGGTCTGGACCTGTACCTCATCCTAGAAACCTTCCCCAGGGGCCCAGTTCAAACCAGCAGATGTCCTCCAAGACCTTGCTGGGCACTCTGATATAGGAATGGGCAGGGATGAGTGGGAGGGGCTGGAGCAGCCAGTCAGCACCTGCAGTAAGAAGGCAGGGACAAGAAGAGCTGCTCCACAGGGAGGGGACAGCCTTACCTTGAATCTTCAGGGGCCCCTCCATGTAGACACCAGACCTCACCATGGCCCCGGACCCCAGCTGAGCATCCTCCAGCTCCCCAGCCCTCTTAAAACGACAGTGCTGGACATCTTCAAACACCTGGAACATCTCATGAACCCGGGCTGTGTAGCCAGCCAGTTCTGTCACCTGTGGGGAGGGTGATCTGGTTCAGCCCCTGCCAGTCATGAGGAGAGGAACATGGCAAGAGTCAGGGCTGGGCCTGGAGGGTACCTCCTTGTATGATGACATGATCCGCTCAATGGCATCTGCAGCTGCTGTGAGCAGGTTGCGGGCAATGGTGAAGGCCTCAGTGCGCTCACTCACCAGCTCCTCCTCCCTCTTCTCCAAGGCTGCTTTCTTTGTGGCCTCCGAGTCTGTGAAGCATGACGGGATGGGTGGCAGGTAGGGGAAGAGTCAGCAGAAAGTGAAAAGTAAGCCACTAAAAGGGAAGATGAGTTCATTCAGCAAGGTATGAGTGCCATGTACAGCTATGTGCCAGAGAGTGACCTCACTTCGTGCCATACATGAGAACGAGCTCGGAGCAGATCACAGGCTGAAGGATAAGATCTAAGTCTAGAAAACTCTGAGAAGAAAACAGAGGCAAAGCTTCATGACCTTATGTATGGCAATGGTTCTTTAACTATGACACTAAAAGTATGAGCAACAAAAGAAAACCAGATCAACTGAACTTCATCAAAATAAAACACTTCTGTGCAACAAAGGGCACAGTGAGAAAGTGAAAAGACAAGCCAGAGTAGGAGAAAATATTTGTAAACCATACATCTGACAAGGTGTGGTGCCAGACCATTATAAAGAACTTTTACAACTTAAGAGACAACCCAAACAATGGGCAAATGATCTGCACAGACATTCTTCAGAGAGGTTAGACAGATGGCCAGTAAGCACCTGAAAAGATACTCAACATCATTGTCATGAGAGAAATGCAAATCAAAGCCACCAAGAGGTCCTACTTCACACCCAGTACAGTGGCTATAATTTAAAAGGGAGAATAATGTGTCAGGGAAGATAGAGAAGTCTTCCTATATTGCCAGTAGGAAGGTAAAATGGTGCTGCTGGGAAGACAGTAACCTTTTGAGGAGTCACATGACCCAGTAATTCCACTACTAAGTACACGCCCAGGAGAAACAAAAATATGTATCCTCATAAAGACTTGAACATGACTGTTCACAGCAATATTACTCATAGTGGCTGAAAAGTAGATGTCCATCGGTAGATGGATGGATAAAAAAATTGCAGTACATATAGATAATGGAATATTATACATCCATAGTAAGGAAGAAGGTACTTATAACATGGATGATCCCTGAAACTATTATGCTAAGAGAAAAAAGCCAGTCACAAAAGGTTCCATATTGTAGGATTCCATTTCTTCTTTTTTTTTTTTTTTTGTTAATTGAGACAGAGTCTCACTTTGTCACCCTCGGTAGAGTGCTGTGGCATCATAGCTCACAGCAACCTCAAACTCTTGGGCTTAAGCGATTCTCCTGCCTCAGCCTCCCTAGTAGCTGGGACTATAGGTGCCTGCCACAATGCCTGGCTATTTTTTTTTGTTTAGCAGGCCTGGGCTGGGTTCAAACCTACCAGCCCTGGAGCATGTGGCTGGCACCCAAACCACTGAGCTACAGGCGGCCCCATGTAATTTCATTTCTATGAAATGTCCAGAACAGGCAAATCCATAGAGATGGCAAAGAATCAGTGGTTGCCAGGGGCTGAAGGAGAGAAAATGGGGAGTGACTGCTATTGGGTCTGGAACAGAGGTAGGGAACCTGTGGCCTTGGGGCCAATGTGGCTTTCTGGATCCTAAGTGTGGCCTTTTGATTGAATCCAACTTTCACAGACTCTGGGGTTTCTTCTTGGAGTGATAAAAATGTTCAGGACTTAAAAGAGTGGTGATGGTTGCAAAGCTCTGTAAATATTTAAAAACCACTGAATTGCACATTAAATTAAATTTAATTAATTTATTTATTTTTTGCAGTTTTTGGCTGGGTTTGAACCCACCACCTCTGGCATATGGGGCTGGTGCCCTACTCCGCTGAGCCACAGGTGTCGCCCTGAACTGCATATTTTAAAAGATTAAATTAGGCCAGGTGCGGTGGCTCACACCTATAACCCCAGCACTCTGGGATTGCTTGAGCTCAGGAGTTCCAGACCAGCCTAAGCAAGAGTGAGACCTCATCTCTACCAAAAATAGAAAAATAAGTCAGTTGTGGTGGTGGGCACCTGTAGTCCCAGCTACTCAGAAGACTGAGGCAGGAGGATCCCTTGAGCCCAGGAGTTGGAAGTTGTAGTGACCAATGATGATGCCATAGCACTCTAGCCTGGCAAGACCCTGTCTCAAAAAAAAAAAAAAAAAAAAAAAAAGAAAAAGAAAGAAAGAGAAGGCTGAATTGTATGGTATATTAATTATGTCACAGTAACATTAATTTTAGAAGTGCCCCAGTAGGCATCTGGGTCTGTTTCTTACACAACCAGTCACTTCCACCTAGACTGCACCCTGCCTTCTGTCCTGCATCAGTGATATCACACCTGGATTCACCAACTATGCCCAGACCTGTTTACCTTTGAAATGTGAATGTCCCACTCTCTGACCTTCCCTCATCTCCACACTGTGGTCTCTGACCTTTGTACGCATGGCCACTTCTGTTTAGCCCATGTTTTCCCCCAGGAGTTGCTCCTGTCTTAACTTATGTCTCTGTTGCCATCTGGACCCCATGGTGGCAACTTCTACCCTTCTTTGTCAATGGCCTTGACTCCTTTGACCGTTGGCCTCTAAAGGTGCAGGATTTTTTTACACATGGAATCTTCTGGAAATGGTGGTGGGGAGCATGGAGGAGGCCAACTTTGAGGGTCCTGGATTGTGGGCTGGAGTGGCAGGAAGTAAGGTTTTGGGAAGAGTCTGAAAACTCCATCCAGGGACGTCTGTGACCCTGAGGTGGGGCTTCAGGGATCACCTGCAGGGGTGGGTGAAGAAGCAAAGGAACATGGAGTCAGCTCAAAGCACTGTGGGGGGAAAGGAGACAGAATGGATGGACAGAGCCTGGCTCAGGAACCTAGGGAAATGAACTTGGCAGAAGGTGGGTGGAATTAATCCTGAGTTGAAGAGCTGAGGCCTTTCTTCCCTCCGTGCCATTAAGGATATGGCTCCAATGGACAGTAGGGACTCAGGCCCTCGTCTCCAGATGTTCTTAAAGTGGGACAGTCACTGTGGACAAGGGGAAGGAGTCTGAGGGTCTGTGGGTCTTTGTGCCTAGGGTCTCCTGGTTCAGAGCCTGGGGTTGATAATACCAGGGCCCAGAACAGGCAGGACCCAGCAAGCCCTCCAGGCTGGAGTGAGCCACAGGCCCTGACCCCTCCTGGGCACTCATGCCTTGCAGGCCATGGGTGCAAGCTTATCTAAATCCTCTCCAGTTGGTAAATGCCTGCCTTTTCCCACTGGCCCCCAGAGCTCTTGGCCTCCTTGAAGCATCTGGAGCCCTCACTAGCCACTAGGTGCTCAGGATGCTGCAGGGATGAAAATCCCTGCCCTTATCAAGTGCAGTCTAAGGTATGGAGAGGAGCGCCATAGAAAAGGCATTTAGTATGATGCCCCATGATCGCATTAATGTACACAGCTATGATTTAATAATAAAAAAAAAGAAAGTTAAAAAAAAAGAAAAGAAAAGGCATTTAGTTCTTGGGAGAGCATATACAAGCTGGGAAAGGGATGAGAAAGGTGGGCAGTGGGCAGGCCAGAGGGCATCCCAGTAATGCTCTGAGGGAGAGAGGAGGGAAGGGATAAGCAGGGCTTCCAAGGAAAGAGAGTTCCTGGCAGGGTGTGCAGCACTCGCAAAAGGCCCAAAGGTAGGGTGTAGCTAGTGTTTGAGGGAATAACAAGGAACCTAGGAAGAGGGAAGTGGAGCCTACTCGACCTTAAGGCCACTAGTCTGGAGAGAAACTCAAGCTTTTTTGAATCTTCCCCAGGAGGAAACACAATAGGGAGAGAATCAGAGAGAATTCTGTTTCTGAACCACCACATGTGTATAAAACCAAAAACCCTCTTGCCCCACCCTGGATAAACTATAACTCTGTTTAAAACAGAGTTGGGCTTTGAAGGAAAGCAGAAGAAACTCCCAAGAGCAAAGAGAAGCAAGCACTCAGGTAAGCCTCTTAAATCCCTAGGGACAGACTGGGAGAAGCCTGGAAGCTTCATTTGCTTATCCTGGTTCCAGGTGCACTCAACAAAAGGTGTCCTCTAGGAATTAGTAATTATATGTCTGAAATTCAAGTGAATTCAAATGAATACTACCTCCAAATTCAGGAACTACCCACTTCCCACGTAAGCTAAGAAGTTAACCATAAAAATGGCCTCCAAGTAGTTAGTTACCGTGGAGTTTTGGCCTAAACAGAAGGGAATATGGAACTACACCTTCCATTGAGGGCATAACCATTCCCACAAAAGTCTACTTGCAAAACCCCTGAGGAAATTAGTGAAGATCATTAGATCCTCAAGAATTTAAGATAACCAAATCAATAGATACTACGGAATGCGTACGATAAATGATACACAGTATAAAAGGATCACATGACAGATGAACAAATAAGAGAAAAAGCAGTTTGAAATTTGTTTGAAAAAAAATTTCTATTTGAAATAGAGTCAAATAGAACTTACAGAAATAGTTAGTGAAATGTGAAAAGATTCAAATTAGACATGGCCAGAGAGAAAATTGACGAATTGGTGAACTACTGAGGAACCTTCCAGAATGCAGCACACATTGTGCTGATGGGGATGGTAATGAGAGGTGCAGAGATGCAGCCAAGAGAGTGAGAAGTCCAGCTCATAGCTAGCAGGAGTTCTAGGAAAAGAGAGTACAAGAATGATAGCCAGGCAACATTTGAAAAGATCAAGGCTGAACATCTTCCTGAATGATTAAAAAAATCAATATTTAAAGGCATACAAGTCTCAAGGAGGATGGAAAGAAACCCATACCTCAATACATCATAGTGAGACTACAGAACACCACCAAGAAAATACTCAAAGTACCCTGAGAAAAAAATGAAGGTTATTAATGTAGGGCAATCCTACAGATAACAGATTTTCCACTGGTCGCAGAAGAAAGGAGAAGACAATGAAATATCATCACAGGCTGAGGGAAAATAAACATCTTTCCAGACTTCTGAACCCAATTAAACTACAGCTTGGGAAAAAGGGTGGAATAAAGACATTTTTGGACAACAAAATAATTGAGAATTTCCCATGACAAAGCCCTTACAAGATGTCTATCTGGAGGAAGGTAACACAGAGAAGGACGGAGATGGAAGGATGAAATGTGCAAAGAAATCAGTAAACATGCAAGTGAGCTGTCACACACGTGGACTGGAAGAAGTAACAGCAAAGAAGAAAAACAAGGTAAAACCCAGGTCCAAGGGGGCATTTTCTGGTGTTTCAAGTGTCCCGAGGTCCAGAAGGAGGGGAGCAGCCAATTGACCTAACTCTGTTTCAAGCCCGCACGTCCACCTTTAAAAGGACAACTACTAGCAGACTTCAAGGGTATTCTTGCAAACCAGAAGAGGGACAAATAAGAAAAAACCCAACTCTTGCTACAATAACAGGTAGAGCAGCAGACTTCCCACCCGTCTCAAAGGCCTTAGGGTGGAGGTCTCTCCCCTATTCAACCTCCAAGAGCTATTTTCAAAGTGGGGAAACCCAGGCCAGAGGTGCTGGGGTTCACTCAAAGTACTCCCCACATTGTCCCCCCTCTAAGCAGCAGTTGAGCCAAGGACAGGGACAGATGGGTGAGGGAGCTACAAGGACAGCCCAACCTCTAGGGGACCTTGAGGCTGCCCACAGGCCTCAGTGTCCCCACATTGGGGACACTGTACAAGACAGGGCTCCTGCCCCCAGCTTCCTTGGAGCGCTGGCTCTCACCTGACTCTGAGTAGCCAGTGGCAGTGATGATGGGGACGGCCACCATGAGCAGCCCTGAGGCACTCCACACATACTTCATGAGGAATTGCTCCAGCATGACATACCACAGGCGTTCCAGAAGAATGAGGTTGATCTGTGAGGCCAGGTCCTGGTAGGAGTGCTGCAGCAGGGCCAGCTCCACCTGCCAGGTGTGACAGAGACAGGGAGGCCTCAGGACAATTCCCGTGAGGGCAACAGTGGGAGTCCCCAGTGCTGCTCACAGGTGTTAGACCAGTGGTTCTCAACCTTCCTAATGCCACGACCCTTTACTACAGTTCCTGTGGGTCGCAACCCACAGGTTGAGAACCGCTGTTAGACCATCTGATGACATAACAAAGGCTGAGAGCTGGGGATTATGTTTGGGTGGGGGTAAGGGACTACCTGCTGTCACAGTGTGGCTCTCATCCCCACTTTCCACTCCCCTCTGTATTCTGAAAATAGGCCCGGGGAAGCCACCCCTCAGTCCTCTGCTGAGTGTATTTCTTTGGGCTGCCCCCAGCACCTTCTTCCTGGCCTTGCTATCTAGGCATGACCTCTCCTTCCCCAGGAGAAGACCAGCAGCGCAGACCTTGTACTAAGCAAAGAAAAGCACAGAAGAGCAAAGGGCAGGGTTCTTGCTTTTAAAAACCTGGTTTGACAGTCTCAGGCCCCACCTCCCTTCCTTTCCCACAGTTCCTTAGGGTGAGAAACTTGCACTGCCTTTTCCCACTGAAACCAGGAGCTGGGCTCTTGTTCCCTCAACAGTGAGTAGGCCACTTGTGCCCTCCGTACCCCTTCATTCACTGGCTACCACCTGCATGTCAAGACAGGGACAGATGGGGAAAGGGACCTGTGCAGGGAAGAGAGTGGCAGCAACAGTCAGATGGGTAGGGGAGGGTGGGGGTGTCAGAAAGTGCTCAGCTTGAGGCTACCAAGGGTCAGTTTGGGGGCGTGCACCTCACACCTCAGTCCTGCCTCCCCACACCCATCTGGTGACAGCTACCTAGCCTGGCACCTTCTGCTCAGTGCTTTCACGTGTGTTCATTTGATTTGCACCACATTCCACCACATGTGTGTTCCCTGAGCACTGAAGCTCAGAGTTGCAAAATGATCTGCCCAAGTCCACGCAGCCTGGTGGTGGCAGACAGTGCGGGAATTTGGACCACACTGGCAGGGCTGTTAAGAGAACCAGATTCTTATAAACACTGCTTTGACTTACTGAGAAATGTTTCCTTTGTTGTCGGCCACTTGTGAGGTTGTGTGTGTGTGTGTGTGTGTGTGCAAGCGCATTTAAATTAAGCTTCCTTGCTGAAGGCCCAGTAGGAACAGAATACTCTGTCACTCTGGCCTAACCTGTAGATCTGAGCCTAGTGCAAATGAACCACCTGTAGTGTCCCATTATCTCACACAGCTTTCCAGCCCTGGCCTATGCGGACAAGCTGTGGATGCACATGGGCCCTCCAGCCCTGGCACACCCACCTTCCTGGCTAGTGTGCTGTTTCCTAAACCTAGTCTAGGAGAGTCCTTCAAAGACGCACCCCCCCACCTCCCAGCCTGCCTGCACAGCCCAGCTTTCCTCAAGCCCCATATCCCATTCCTTAAGTGTGCACACCTTTCAGAGCACCCAGCAGTCCAGACTCATGCCAGGAGCTGGCGGCAGAGCCCGCCAAGGCTGACAATGTAGCTGCCAGTGACGTGCCAACCACCTCACCCAAGGCCACGGCTGCCTGCCAAGCCCTTGCAGTGGAAGAGGAAGAGAGCAGGAGAGGGGTTTCAGTGGAAGGCCAGTGCCTTTTCTCCCAATCTGTAATCTGGCCCATATCCAGAATCCTCTTCTCTGCAGAGTTCAGGGATAAGCCATTTTTAAAACTCAGGGACAAGCCTATATCTTTGCCTGGCATGCAGCCAGTGAATGACACAAGGTCCTGGGGCAAAAGGTCACCTGATCCAGGTAGTACACAAGAGCCTTCAGGAGATGGATACCATTGTGCCCTCCCCCCCAGAAGCCCCAAGAGTCAGAGCTGGGCAAAGGCAGCTGTGCAACCCCAGGCATGAGGAAGGGGAGGAGCTTGGGCAAGATAAAGAGAGCACTGGCCTGGAGTAACCTTTCCTAGCAGCTGCCTGGCCCGCCCCAGCCCACCAGGGAGCTATGCCTGGGTCCCAGGCGGAAGGGCGGCAGCTTGCACAAGAAGCAGGAAGTGTGTCCTGCCTTGGTGGTGGCCTGGGCCCAGCATCCTTGGTCTAGGAGTGTGGGGAGGCAGCTGAGCGGGTTGGTAGGTAGGCCGGCCTGTGAGTTCAGGCGGCCTTGACCCCCAGTATGGCCACTGCCGTGGTGGCTGCTGAGCTGGGCACTGCTCATTAACCTCCGCTTGGGCTGAGTCATGTCCATAATGCCTGCCTGCCTGGCCAGCCAGCTTTGCTGGATGCCAGCTTTCAAAGGGTCCTGGGGCCCTGGGGCCCATGGGGGGGATGGACAGCAGGCCCAGTCCCATGGTCCCAACTCCCAAAAGGCATCGTCTCTTCCTGGCTGTCTGCAGGTATGGGCAAGCCAGAGCTCTAGCATCTCAAACCGCTAGGATTGCAGCTTCAAGTCCAGGTCAGCCTCCTTGAGGAGGAGAGGAAGCAGAAGTGGCCTGGAGCAAGCAGGCAGCCAGCAAGGACAGTCCCCACCCAGTCTTTCTGCTTCTCCATTTCTTTGCCTAAGTCCATGGCTACCCAATGCATGAGTCCCCCACCCTCGCAACCCTCCCCATGGCCCCACATGCTTGGCATCAGCCTGTGCCCTGTTTTCCCACTTCCACTGCCACCTGCCCTGGGCCTCCCAGCCATGCACTTTCTCTGTACCCAGTGCCCCAAATTGTCCCACCTTGTGGCCCCCATAGAAGGCAATCTCCTCCGAGTTGGCTACCACACGAGAGTGCATGTAGCGTAGCTCCCCCTTCCGCCGTGCCTCCTCTGCCACCAGCTCCCCAAACTTGGGTGAGCAGGCCCTCAGCACATTGGCAGTGAGGAACACCACGAGGCCAGCAATAGCTGAGGGCCAGGCTGTGCCGGCCCCACGGGAGCGGGCCGCTCGTAGCAGGGTGTAGGAAGTCACAGCCACATCCAGGAGCGGCTTGGTTAGGTTGGAGTAGAGGTGGGCCACTGATGCAGCAAAGGCCACCACATCCTCTGTCAGGGAGTGGTCGGGGTTGCGAAGCCGCCCGTCCATGTTGCTGACTCGGTAGTAGGTCTGTTGAGAGAAGTAGAGGCTGTAGGCATGGGCCACCAGACGGCTGCGGAAAGACAGGGCCAGCTGGCCCTCTAGGTAGCGGATGGCACTGTTGATGAAGGTGGCAGGGAGGGCGATGAGGAGCCACTGCAGCAGCTGCCAGCCGAAGGCCTGTGGGTCCTTGCGCACGATGCAGCGGGCCAGCCTTCCGTCCAGGCGAGCCACATAAACCGACAGGAAAGTCCTGCTCACCAGAGCGGCCGAGTGCAGTGCAAGCAGCCCCGTCTCCCGGCACACCACCCGGGGGAACAGCAGCCGCAGGAGCCACAGGAGTCGCTGCAGGAATACTCGGTTCATGCCAGCCTTGGCCACTGTGGCCCCGGAGACCTCTTGCGTTGGCTCCCTGGTTGGCACCTGGGGGCCCCTGGCCGGAGCCAGGCACTGCCGCACCAGGGGGTAGATTTTGTGGACTCCATAGGCCGTGAGAGCCAGGACCACGGCTGTGCGCTTCAGCGTAGTGACCCGTGAGGACCGAGGGGTGGAAAGCACCGGCATGTCACCTGGGCTGGCAAGCAGGGGGCTGGGACTGGTGCCTAAAGCAGCAGTCCAGGCAGGTGGCTGGAAAGGTTGTTGCTCTGACCCGGGGCTCGTTGTTTAGGCAACTGGAAACCTGGCAGTGGTCCCTAAAGACTGTCGCTTTAGGCCCCCCGAGGTGGTGCTGGGGCCACTGGTGCTGTGGGCTCAGGGCCCTCCAGGGTTAAGGCCTCTTCAGGCAGCCCAAGGAAGAACTTGGCTCCTCTCTCTTGTCAGTCCCCTATCCCCTTGAGGTCAGTCTCTAGAGGTCTCAAGCAGAGAGGGCGTCTCTTCCTCTCTTCCTCCTCCTCCTGCCCTGGTGGCGCCCCTCCCCGGGGCATCAGGCGCGTCCGTCCGCTCTGCAGGCTGGCTGAAGCGACAGTGACTCCGCCACCGGCCCAGAATCCCCACCCTTCCACCCCTCCCTAGGGGTGCGTCGAGGGAAGGGGAGGAGACGGAGGAGGGGCGGGAGGCGGAGTCCGGGCGCAGGATGCCCCACCCCGTTCTCGCCCCGCCCCCTCCTGTGAACACAGAGACGTGAGACGTCCGCGCGGGCTAGAGAAGCAGCCCTCGCCTTCCCGCCAAGGCCCCGCCCCGCACTCCCCTCCCAGCTCCGCGAGCCAGGGGTGCCGGAGACGCAGCCGCCGACCGCCAGGCGCCGCTTCCATTCTACGCCTTCGGCGGCGGGCCCTAGGCTGAGGGAGGGGCGGGAAGTGGCCGTGGGCGGAGGCGCTGCGGCTTCGCCAGGGCTGAGGGCGGGGCCCGGCAGGCTTCTTCCGGTTTCCGGCCGCGGCGTGAGGGGCGGGTTTGGGAGCGTTTGGAGGCTGCGACCAGGCTTTGCGCGGCGGCTGTGGGAAACTCGGTGAGCCGGCTCCACGCGCGTGCCAGGTCGGGCTCCACAGTCGTCAAGGCTCCCCCGGCCCCTTCACGAGAGAAAGAGGCGAACAGCGCTGAAAAACTGGGTGGCCTGGGCAGTCGTGGGGCCCACGGCCCATCTGGCTTGGCGGGCAGCCCCGGGCGAAGGAAAATATGGGCGGCGCCTTCAGGAGTCAGTCTCTGGGGGCGCGGGGTCTGGCGGTAAATTCCTACCGGAAGGTGCTGCCAGGGTGGGCTTCGGCGAGCATGTGCCGGGCCAGGGCCACCTCAGGGGGCCTCCTGGTGTTGCGCGGGTGGCTTTTAGAGCTGGGTGGATGCTGTAGCCCACAGGGGCTGCTGAGAGGGCTCTTATGGCTTCTGAGGAGACGGCAGCTTCTAGAACTTTCTCTAGATGGGCCCTTGAGGTGCTAAGTCTAGACCTGCCCTCTAGGAGTCGTTCTCGTGAGCAGTTTCGAGGCGCCCCGAGGCCTCGTTCCCCCTCTGAGGCAGAAGTATCAGTTGAGGCGTTTTTTAGCCTCTGCATCCTGAGTGGGAGGCTGCTGGTTGCTTGGTGCTTTTAGACGGACAAAGGAAGGAAAGGTCCCTGGCTTCCCCGAGGTGGGGATGCTGGCAGCTTTGGGAGAAGGTGGGTCCCGAGACATTGAAGTTCTGGGGCTCGGCTGGGAGGGGAGCAGAGCGGGCCCAGCAGACGTCGAGGATGGCCTCCTGGGCGTCGAATGATAACTGTTTTTGAAAAACCGCTTTCCTAGTTAAAGGGGCACAAGGGGTCTTTGGACTCCTTAGGCAAGGACTCATCAGTAAAGGTGGCTCTGGACACGTTAACACTCATGTTGGGGGCAAGTAACTGTTCCAGCAAACAGAAGTTTGGGGTCTTTGAACACTACCAGCCAGGGAGCCCTGTTTAGGCCAGCCTAGTATGGGGAAGACTCCGAGCAGAGTTCTGGGGTTTAGGATGAGGAGCTGGATGTCATAGGCTGCCATGCTCTTATGTGCTCTGCCAGGAAAGAAGTTCACATCTCTCTGTGGGAAACCTTCTAGCAACAGGATGAGTCTGCAGTGGACTGCAGTTGCCACCTTCCTCTATGCAGAGGTCTTTGTTGTGCTGCTTCTCTGCATTCCCTTCATTTCGCCCAAGAGGTATGTTCTGTGGAGCAGGCAGGCAAGTCAGCAGAGACTGCCTCTTGCCAAGCCCTGTGGCTCATGTGTGCAAAATTGGTGAGTCCTAAAATTGGGGCCAGATGGAACAGGTAGAACCTGTCTGGGCTGGGGGTGGCAGGAGTTATGTTTATCATTGCCAGCCTTCCACGTGCTTCTACTTAGTCATGACTTGCTGAGTTCCTTTTCTGTGTACCTTGTCTTCTGGTCTACAGGATGGCCCAAAGAGAAGAAGATGTTTTTGTAGTTATGGTGCTGGGAATGATGCCCTCTCACCCTTGGGTTCTTGTGGTGTAGGAGGTGGCAATGTAGGATCCAGAATACTTGCACCATTGGGTCACGTTGTTGCAGAATGGTGACTTATGTCCTCCTGATTGGTCTCACTGGCATTGCATAGTAGTCTTGTGAGCGCTACTCAGCCTATGAGGAAGGACGTTATATTCTCTTCTAATGAACAGAGGACCTGTAAACAGTTAGTTGGAAATTTTTTTTTTTTGAGACAGAGTCTCAAGCTGTCACCCTGGGTAGAGTGACATGGCATCATCATAGCTCATAGCAACCTCCAACTCTTGGGCTCAAGCGATCCTCTTGCTTTAGTTCTTCTATTTTTAGTAGAGATGGGGTCTCCCTCTTGTGCAGACAGTTCTCAAACTTACGAACTCAAGCAATCCACTCGCTTTGACCTCCCAGAGTGCTGGGATTACAGGAATGAGCCACCATGCCTGGCTTGGAAATTAAATTTTTTTTTTTTTTTGAGACAGAGTTTCACTTTGTTGTTCTTGGTAGAGTGCTGTGACGTCATAGCTCACAGCAACCTCAAACTCTTGGGCTCAAGTGATTCTCTTGCCTCAGCCTCCTGAGTAGCTGGGACTACAGGTACCTGCCACAACGCCTGGCTATTTTTAGAGATGGGGGTCTTGCTCTGGCTCAGGTTGGTCTCAAACCTGTGAGCTCAGGCAATCACCCACCTTGGCCTCCCAGTGTGCTAGGATTACAGATGTGAGCCACTGCACCCAGCTGGAAGTTAATTTTTAATTACATATAATATAGGAATACATCATCCCGGTTTAAATTAGGATGTGAACAATAAGGCTGTCTCCACAGATATTTTTAAAAACTTTTTATTTTTATTTATTTATTTATTTTGAGACAGAGCTTCAAGCTGTCAACAGTGGGTGTAGTGCCGTGGCATCACAGCTCGCAGCAACCTCTAACTCCTGGGCTCAAGCAATTCTCTTGCCTCTGCCTCCCAAGTAGCTGGGACTATAGGCACCTGCCACAACGCCCGGCTATTTTTTGGTTGCAGCCATCAGTTTGGTGGGCCCAGGCTGGATTCAAACCCGCCAACTCAGGTGTATATGGCTGGCACCTTAGCCGCTTGAGCCACAGGCACCGCCGAGCCTTTAAAAACTTTTTAAATGAAAAATAGGCTCCTGATGTGATACCACATGAAGTACAAAATACCATTGAAGGAATATTCTTGCCATAAACCAAACTTGAATACAGTTCAGAGGAAAGGCAGAAACAGAAGTCCCCATGGAACTGTAATCTGGAAAGCTTTAGAGGACAGACAATGTGTTTTCTGCACAAAACAAATTAGAAAAGAAAACAAAAGAAGGCGACAACAGGGGAAACTTAAAGAGTAGGAGAGACTTGTGGCATTTACCTACTAAATGCCAAATGAGTTCCTTAGGTCCTGATGCCAAGAGACCAGTTGTTAAACATGCAATGATTGGACCTCTGAACTCTGGCTCTGATAATGAGGTTGTTTTTGTTGTTGTTGATTTTAACAATACCTAAACACTTCTGAAGGTTCTCTTTTAGAACTACATCCTGGAGTATTTGTAGATGCAAATGGTAGAAGGTCTAGGGTCTGTTTGGTAATAATAATCCAGGGTGGTGGGGATGTAGGCAAGCCAAAGAAACAATGTGTGTATGTGGCAGATGTTTTGAATACTACGAAGGGGAGTAAATTGAACAGTAAGTTTCCCTCCCCAGAGACTATCAGTGTTTAAGACTGGTTTTCTAGATATTTCTATACATGGACAAGTATCCTTTTTTATTTTTATTTATTTATTTTTAGACAGTCTCGTGTTGCTCTGGGTAGAGTGCCATAACGTCACAGCTCACAGCAACCTCCAACTCTTGGGCTTAAGCAATTCTCTTGCCTCAGCCTCCCAAGTAGCTGGGACTACAGGCACCTGCCACAACACCCAGCTATTTTTTGATTGTAGTTGCCATTGTTGTTTGGCAGGCCCGGGCTGGATTTGAACCTGCCAGCTCTGGTGTATGTGACTGGCACCCTAGCTGCTGAGCTTCAGGTGCCGAGCCTCCTTTTATTTTTTAAACACTCTTGAGTGGATGTCATGAATTGGAGAATTGCAAGCAACTGAGACTGACCGTGTATGGGTATTTGGCTGTTGGAGAATAGCACAAAGATGGATTTCTGTTTTGCTTAGAGTCCTGGATCCCAAGTGTATGTGCTTTTTCTTCAGCCCCATCCTTCCGTCTTCTTTTTCACAGATGGCAGAAGATCTTCAAGTCCCGCCTGGTGGAGTTGGTAGTGACCTATGGCAACACCTTCTTTGTGGTTCTCATTGTCATCCTTGTGCTGTTGGTCATCGGTGAGTGAGCTGTGGCTGAGAGTGGATTCCTGATCTGACCCTGGCCTCTGCTGTAAATCTCTGTGCCATTTCTAATGTGTAGTGTATAGTTTTGGCTTCTCAGAGTTAGACTGTTTAAATGTTTCCTGTCTTTCTCTTGGGGAAGACGTGTTCTTTACCCATTCTGCTAACTGGAGTACAGCCTTTACTTTGAGAGGTACCTTTAGCAGTGGGCAGAGGCTTATAGCAAGCAGCCTTTGTGTACCTTTATGATGACCACCTTGCATTTCTGAGGTACTCCTCAGATCATTCTAGAACCTGATGCCAAGAGCAGCTAATTGGCCCATAACCTTAGTCTAAGTAGCGCTGCTTACCTGGGACCCCAGACACTTAACAACAGTGTTCATTTTCTCCCTTAATGCTTAAAACAGGGTTTCTAATAGGGGATTGAGCAGCTAGACAGGGAGCCCAGCTGGGCAGTCCTGCTATGTTCTGTAGTATGAGGAGGAGACCAAGATATCTGGCAGCATATACTTTAGAGACAAATCTCAGACCTCTCTGGCTCTGGGCTAGGCTTTAGGTTTTTGGGGATCCTTCCAGCTCTGTAGTTCTATAAGTCTGGACATTGAGGTGCATACCAGCAAGCACTTGAAAGATAAACTGGGGCAAGCTCAAGGGATGGGGCCAGAGGCCAGGTGGTCTTAAGGTGGTGGCATGAGACTACTTGGAGACAAGAAGAATGAATAAAGTTTGTTGTTTTGCTTTGGTAAGTGACCAATGTGTCCTGTTTGGACTCCAAAGTATTGGCTTGCCTCTGCTGTGACAGCAATCTTGTCTTAGAGCTGTGATGACCACTTAGGCGTGGAGTACTTCTCTCTTAACAGAAACACGGTAAGGGGTGGGAAGCTGCAACTCAGGGAAATGCACTAATCTCCCCCGCTAGCTGGGGCCTTAGGCATTTCTCCTTTCTGGTACCTGGGCCTGACAGGATGTGTTCAGACAGGACTACCTCTGAACCGGCCAGATGTGGCCTGCTAATTCCCAGCCACAGAGCGTAGCTGCTGGCTGCCCTCATACCTGACTGTTGTTTTTTAGAGACAGAGTCTCTCTTTGTCACCCTTGGTAGAGTACCCTGGCATTGCAGATCACAGCAACCTCCAGCTCTTGGGCTTAGGTGATTCTCTTGCCTCAGCCTCCCGAGTAGCTGGGACTACAGGTGCCCGCCACAACGCCTGGCTATTTTTTGTTGCAGTTTGGCTGGGGTCGGGTTTGAACCTACTACCCTTAGTATATGGGGCCGACGCCTTACTCACTGAGCCACAGGAGCTGCCCATACCTCACTGTTCTTGAAATACTTGTAAGGCCTCAAGAGGCAGTTCTTTGCAATCAGGGTTTTTTTCCTGAGCCTCAACAGCTTCTGAGCTAGGAGTAGGTGGACAGTATGTGTGTTGTTCCTGGAGCTGAGCGCCATGAAAAGCTGGGCTACTGAGTATTTGAACTGGGTGTGTGTGTTTTCACTTTCGGGGTTGGAGTGAGAGCAAGAATTGGAGAAAGGAAGGACCTTTTTGAGGATTATTCGAATCATCAGGACCTTGCCCTTTTCCCAAATCAGAACCATAGATTTATCTCTTTTTCAGTACAGCTCAGTGGGCCAGAGGCCTCTGGAATTCAGTAGTTGACAAAGTAAGCCTTCATTCGTTTTTGGGATCAGAGAACTGCTTGGAAGTTCTAGAGAGACTTAGAGCTATGATGATGGGCTGTTTCCAACCCTCATGTTAGGGAGCATTATCTAGAGAGATCTGGAAAGTCCTCTCTAAATAAAAGTGTTTTTACGAGCAGATACTATGAAAGGTACTGGCATAAACAGCCCAAGCTGTGGCCCTGGACAGCTCTTGCCCTTCCCTAAGAGGGACCTCAATCAGCTCGTACTGGAGGGTGCAGGATCCACCTGCCTGGGCCAAGGCCAGGGATAGGGAGGGCCATGATCTGCTGTGACACTTAGACTAGTGTTGCTGAGTGTCCCCCATCCGCAGTCTCTTGGCTATCTGTCAGAGTGGTGGTGAGGATGGTGAGATTCCTGGATGCAGGTTACAAGTGTAAAACGAGTTGTAGCCTCCCAAGTAGCTGGGACTACAGGCACCTGCCACAACGTCTGGCTATTTTTTGGTTGCAGTTTGGTTGGGGCTGGGTTTGAACCCACCACCCTTGGTATATGGGGCTGGCGCCCTACCCACTGAGCCACAGGTGCTGCCCATAAATTTTTTTTTTTTTTTTTTTTTTTAATAGAGACAGAGTCTCACTTTATCACCCTTGGTAAAGTGCTGTGGCATCACACAGCACTCAGCAACCTCCAACTCCTGGGCTTCTGTGATTCTCTTGCCTCAGACTCCTGAGTAGCTGGGACTACAGGCCCCTGATTTTTTTTTTTTTTTTTTTTGAGACAGAGCCTCAAGCTGTCCCCCTGGGTAGAGTGCCATAGCATCACAGCTAACAGCAACCTCCAACACCTGAGCTTAAGCGATTCTCTTGCCTCAGCCTCCCAAGTAGCTGGAACTATAGGCGCCTGCCACAACACCTGGCTATTTTTTGGTTGTAATTGTCATTGTTGTTTGGCAGCCCTGGCTGGATTCGAACCCACCAACTCTGGTGTATGTGGCTGGTGCCTTAGCCGTTTGAGCTACAGGCCGTGAGCCAATAATGCATATTTTTAAAAATTCAAAAATTGATCTTAGAAAGTTAAAGTCCTCTGCAATCCTGTGCCCACAGATAATCATCGTGAACCTTTGCTATTCATTTCCTGTGCTGACACCTTTGTTAAAATGTTTATGGCAGCAGGATCATATGTATAGTTTTTGGATTGTTTTCTACTTACTGTACCTGAGATGTATTTTTACAGCAATCCCATTCTTTTTAAAGATTATATAGTATTTTTCATATGGTTATACCACAATTTAGTTATTGCACTGTAAGCATTGCAGATGAATTCAAATGCTTCTGTGGGATAAATTTGTAGAGTGGAATTGCCGAACCTTAAGAGTATGAGCTTTTTACATATTCTAGCAGGTGTGGTCTTGTGCGGGTGTTTGCCCCTGCTGGCAGCATTTGGGAGTGCTCACTTCATGGTGCAGATATAACACAAGGACTCACGGGTAGGCAGAGTTTTATAATATAAGATCAACTTAAAAACCAACCTGTGTAAAACCAGAAGTTAAGAATCAAACATACCTGGCAGCGCCCATGGCTCAGTGAGTAGGGTGCCGGCCCCATATACTGAGGGTGGTGGGTTCAAACCCGGCCCTGGCCAAACTGCAGCAACAACAAAAAAAAATAGCCGGCGAAAGGGGAAAGGGCCAAGGGAGGGAAAGGGAGGGGGGAGGTTAGGGTGAAGGAAGGGTAATGGATGGGGCAACACCTACAGTGCATCTTAGAATGGGTACAGGCAAAACTTACTAAATGCAGAATACAAATGTCTACATACAATAACTAAGAAAATGCCATGAAGGCTACGTTGAACTAAGAATATTTCAAATTGTATATGAAACCAGCACATTGTACCTTTTGATTGCACTAATGTACACAGCTAGGATTTAACAATAAAAAAAAAAGAAAGAAAGAAAAATAAAGAAAATCACTGAAATCAAATACTATTTCTTTAAGAAAATCAATAAAATTAATAAACTTATAGAAATATTTCTCAGGGGCAATATGAGGCAGGATAATACTATATCTACATATTCTGCTGATATTAGAATAATAATAAGGAAATAATATACAGTTTTAGGCCAACACATTTGTCAATGAAGATGAAATGGCATATTACTTGAAGAACATGAACTGCCAGAACATACTCAGGAAAATAAAGATATGATTACAATTAAAGAAAAATCTGTGAAGTGTAGAACATAAATGTCTTAACATAATAATCAAGTAAATGAGGCAAAAGCTATGTTGATTGGTTTGATGTAAGCATGTCAGATTGTATAAAAAATAAACACATTGTACCCCACATATGTATAAATGTATTCATGATCTATGTGTATATGACTTAATAAAAAAATAAAGTAATGAATTGTAGTTTTAATTCTTTTCCATAATAAAATTCTAAACCTAGCAGTTTAATAGTTGAGTTGTAGCCTACTAAATACTTAGAGAATCATTGAAAACTAAAATTATGTCACCAAAAGCAGGATCCACAAAAGAACAAATTTATAAATGGAAAATTTGTCAAAATCAGAATAGTTTTTCTTCTTAAGGCATTGTTAAAAGAATGAAAAAGGCATGTCACAGAGTAGGAGGAAATATTTACAAATTATATATCAGATAAAGGATTATATTCAGAACATATAAAGAACTCTCAAAACCAAATAATGAGATGACAAATAACCCAATTCAAAAACAATGTATAAGGATAAACGATTTAAGGAGAAATTTCATCACAGAAGATATTCAGATGTCAAAAAAGCAGCTGAAGAGATATTCAACATCACTAGTCATTAGAAAATGCAAATTAAAACCAAAATGAGATATCACTACATTCCTTAATAATGGTTAAAAAAATTAATTTTTTAAAAAAAGTCTAAACCATGTGTTGTCAAGAATGTGGAGGAATAGTGGCTCTCATACAGTGCAGCTGAGTATATACAATGGTCAAACCACTCTGAAAACAGTGTGACAATGTCTTAAAAAGTTAAATGTATATCTACCACATTTCAGTCTTTCTACTTGTAGATATTTATCCAAAAGAAATGAAAGCATATGTTCATACAAAGATTTGTACAAGAAGTTTCATAATAGTTTTATTTGTAATAGGCAAAAACTATAAACAAACCAAATAACTATAGAAAATGACTGGATAAACCAACTGTGGTAATGAGAGAGGATACCCAAGAAGGGTGAGGTCTAGAAGAACAGGTCTTCTCAAGGAGACCACAAGGATACACATGCAAGGTCCCCTCCAGAGTGACTCAGCTCTTGGGAATTTGTAGACTTAACTTCCTGAAACTTGGAAATTTCCAAGTTCTGTGAAATCCTGTAGTTCTGTTGGGGCAGGAATAGCATCTCCCACTTGATTCAAACTGGCCAATGAGAAGGGTTCCTGTGGGGTACAACTTTTTGACTGTCAATAAAAAGGGAAAGACAAAGGCAGTCGGAGAGCGGCCATTTGGAATTCAATTTGGAATGCACATAAGGACTATTGAAATGGGAAATTTTTATTAAGGCAATATTTAAAATTGTAACATGGCTAAAATAATCTCCTCTTTCAAATATTCTCTGAACATGGCTTCCAAACTCTCTGAGACAAGCAACTCCCAGTGTACGGACTGTCTCCCATCTTGTCTCTCTCTGGCACACTGGGCGCACTCTAAAGTAAAATGCGACAGGCAAGGTGAGAGCCACAGAGATGCCAACTCCCTAGAATAAGTCACAAGTTTTAATCTGCATAGTTAACAGTGAATTTTTGCTTGGAAAGCAGATATAAATGGAAAATTCCTGACTGCTCCCCATCAGCAAGTGTAATTTAGCAGTGCAGAAATCTGTCTGAAAATCTGTTAACTTAAGTGCATAGCATGGTCTCTGCCAGTTCTTTTTTCCCTAACACAATGAAATTTTGAAGAACTGCATGCTGAAGTTTCCCTGAATCACAGCTTACTGTATGTTCATTGTTTCTCTGCTTGACTTAAGCATTTCTTGGTTATTTGATAATATAGATTAAAATCTAATATACAAAGAACTATACAACTGAATAGCCAAGAATGCAGTAATGTTAAAAAAATAATATGTCAGATACATAAAGTGTTAGAATATTTCTTTGGTTTAGCATTACCATGAATCAGCCAAGAACTCCTGTGTCTACAAAGCGACACAGGCAGATGGCATTTAACCCAACATGCAGGCATCCTTCAACCTCCTTTTATACCTACAGTAGGCACTGAAAGTGATAGAAATCCAGAGATACATGTGCAGGAATCTCAGAATTCAAGATAAATGATAAATAAATAAATGCTTTTGGATAGGTTGGTTTATATTTAGAAAGAAAAAATAATGGTTTCACAAACTTGGATAATAAAATTTGCTATTCACTTATTGGAGATATCTAGTAGTGCATTGGTAAGTTGGTAACCAGCTTGTGGAGGAAGGGCATTTGGTTCGTGGCCTTTGCTGGTTTCCGTGGTATGTATATTTACACCATGGCTGCTTTTAGGTGGATTTAACAGAATATGAAGTTGGGAAGAGAAGTGAACAATAGGGTCTCCTGAGCTTGATGATGAGCTGGTTTAAAATCATCCCACAAGAAATAATTCATATGTGACTACAGCTAACTCCAATCTTATAATAAAGATAAACTAAGTTTCTAGGTATGTCTATGTGTTTCATTCAACTAAGAGTCTTCAATCTGAAGCTATCTTTTAACCTGTGACAATAAATTTCCATCTAAACAAAAATGACGTTTAGAATGTAGGAGACATTACCCAACATCATATATTTGAAATGTCTTGACTTTGAGGTATTCAATAAATTTCTTGTTCTTGAACAGGAATCTCTAATCAAATTTAATTCAAATTGAGTGCTTATTGTTAGTCCCCCCACCCCCCCAAAAATGAAAAGGAAAGTAAACAAACAAGACACAACATTTGAATACTGATCTTAGACAAAAATTAACCCGATGTAACCTGTTAGTAAGAAGGAGGATGGTTAGGAGATGAAGTCAAACAGCTCTCACATCACAGACCTTGGATGCCCCACCTCTGAATAGAGGTGTGGGTTTGTGTTTATATTTTTGCCCTAGGAGAGTATTGTTCTGCAATAATAGGAATTAATAAGGGGAGATCAAAAGTCATCTTTTTGTGGTGTTTTCCACAAAGAGAGACTTTCTTTAAAGCTTTATAAGAAAAACGAATAGGAAAAAAAATAAACTTATCCAACTAGAAGTTCAACAAAAAAGGGAGAAAAACAAGAGCAACAACAGTTCTAGCATTTCAACACAACTGTAGCAAAGAAACAATAAAAGGAGTAACGAAAGAGCAGACATATACCCAAGTTCTGAGTCTGACTGCAGCTGGAGCACTGAGGGGTCTGTGTCCCACTGCAGGGTCCTAATCGTGCAGCACAAAGGAAAAAAGAACACAGAGAATTAACAAAAGGGGACGGCAACAAACCAAACCAAACTGTGTCATTCATAAGGCAAGAGCTTGTACAATACATACACAGAACATGCCCCCATCCCTTCACCCTTGGTAACCCCCAAAGGACAAGAGAAAACCAAGAGCCACAGTTTCCTTTGAACATCTATTTGATGTTGGAAGCTCTGGTTGTTTTCACAGGAGGAAGCCCAGAGCCAAATTTTCAAACTCCACGCACACTCCTACCCTTTGTTTTGTTTTGTTTTGTACCCAGACATCATTGACTTGAGCATGTGAACCACTGCATGACTCTGACACCCCAGAGCCCATCCACATCTGGGAGCTCCGAGCATCTCCCACGCAGTCAGGAGAACTAAATAGAAAGGTACAAAAGGGCCAGGGCTGGAGCATCTAGGAAGTCAGGCTGGTGGGAACACAACTGCATGGCCTGGTGAATGGCTGCCTTCCTCAGGCCCCGTACTGCAAACATAGTAAGTTAGATTTCAAGACTCATAGGTATTTTTGTGTTTATGTCTATATAGTACACGGAGGTGGTCACCAATAATATCATTTGTCTTTAAGATGTCAGGGATCAATCATATATTCTATTATTTAAATATTGTACAAGAAACAGCACAAAGTATCCACAGTTACCAAGGCAATTCTCTTTTGTTATTTCACCTTCAGACTAAGGGGGAGATAAACAGTTCTTCTGTAAGGATCACAAACAAGAACTGTTTCCAGGCTGGCTTTTAAAATTTCCCACACAGAAATAAGTTACAGGTGAATCAAGCAGGCAGCCACTGGCTTGAAAAGTGCAGACTTTGACGTTAGGACCTTTCTTATACCAGTCTACAGCCAGAGGTTGGGGGGTCATAGCTATAAAGTACATCAGAACCAGGTGACATTCAGGAGCTGCTCTTAAGTCTGCCACACCCACTCTGAGTACTATGAATATCTGAGTCAATGCCCTACCTTGGTATAGATCCTATGTTAGCTCCTCCTGCACAGGTACCAGAACGCGGTTTCACAGCTCCCCTTCTATGCTCTGGGTACTCTTGTCTTCTTATATAAATGCTCTGAAAGGTGATAACTGAAGGCCAGTGAGAACACTAACTGGCCACAGTTTCTTAGACCAGTGCTTCTCAGACTTCAATGCACATACAGATACCTGGATTGTTGCTAAAACGCAGGGTCTGGTTTGGAAGGTGGCCTGGCACTCTGCATTTTGAACAAGCTCCAAGGAATGAGGATTCTGATGGTCTGTGGACCAGAGTTTCAGCAACAAGGGCTTGACTTAGATAAATAGCTCTTAAACTCTATTGTTCATCAGAATGACCTGAGAGGGTTACTAAAATACAGAAGACTGATCCCTGAACCCAGAAATTCTGATTCAGTAGATCTGGAGGGGGGCATGAGAATACGTATTTTGAACAAGTTCCCAGGTGATGTTAGGCTGACGGTGGGATCACTCTTGGAGAAGGACTTGACTAGACTATCACTTTCAGTAGTCAACATACAAAAAGCATCACTGATGTTCAAATACATCAGCATTTGAACTTGTGATTTAATGAAACCTGGCTGAAGGCCCAGGGCATTTCCAGACCAATTAAATCAGAGCGTCTAGGGTGGGACCCAGCCATCCATGTTTTTGAAAGCTTTCCGGGCAATTCTAATGTGCAGCTAGGGGTGAGAACCCTGTCTCTGAACTCAAGAAAACCTGACTGGTTCTAGAGACTGAATCACCTCATTTCAAATGGTGGAAGTAATGGAATCCATTAAAATAATTCTTACTTGCTGTCCACATATCTCTGGACATCAAATGTTAAGACATTTATTTGCTCTAGACAGTAGAACAGCCTCCAGCTCTTGCTGACCTGACCAAAGAAGTGGTGGCTTGCAGGGGGTGGGAGCAGATACTTTGCTCTCCATTTACAATTGAAGTTTCTGATGAGGTGACCTTTGTTGATCTTTTCCACTTCTTCCTGGCAGGTGAAGAATGCAGCAGCTCCCAGGTGGTCTGTCTCTGCTAATGCTTTATTAGGTGGCTCACCTGAACTCACTGCACCCTTCAGAAGTTTGAATATTGAATCTATCAGAATCTCCCACTGAAGAAGTCCCCAGATTAGTACTCTGCAGTTTGCATTTACTCAGACAGAACAACAGAGGTGGTGCTTTATATGTGACCAACCCCCACAATAGCCCTGCCCCCTTCCCCCCAGGTTGCACACATATCATCCAGCAAAAGATTTCACCGTCAGTGACAAGCTGTGGGGTAAGGAGAAGAGCTAAGAGGGCTATCACGTGTACCAGGTTTTCTTTTCATTCGTGGGGTGGTCAGATTTGTACAGAATGTACTTGTTGTTTTTTGTTTTTAGTTTTTTTAGAATAAAACTTAAAGCTAGTCTATTAAATGGACAAAGGCTGTTTCCAAGGGAAAGGCTAGGAATGTTTATTAAATATTTGCTGAATTCCCTCTGTGCAAACTTACAGGAAAACATCCCCTGGATGGCAGCATCTTACAGAGGGTCCTGTCTGGCCTAGAGCCGGGAGATCTGTGTTCTGGGTGTGGCTCACAGAGTCATCACTCAAGTCTCCTTCTGTCCCCAGCAAAATGAGAATGTGGTCCTTAAGGCCCTTTAAAGCTCCTCTCTGTTTGCTATTTCAAAATACTCTGCCTTTTAGCTTTCTCTTCTCCAGTTGGAATAATTTATTTAACCAATTGACAGAGACCTTACTTTCCAATCATTGTATCAAATAATTGTGTCACTGAAGAGAAAATGATGATTTCTCCCAAAGCTTGTTGGGAAGTTTGAAATCTTTCCAGGTAGTTTATTTATAAAATAAAAAGTAGTGAAATTGTAGGTAAATACATGGAATGACATACTCTTAAAAATTATTTTCACGCAGAAATCTCCTGTGTACTATATTAGTGGTATTTTTTTTAGTCTCTGGAATGGCCTAATCGGTGCATGCAGGGGAGAGAATGTTTTTGATAAGGAAATTCATTTACTTATTATTAGAGAATGTTATTGATAAGGAAATTCATTTACATATATTAAGGGCCTACTGCATGAGATTCTGTGATAGAGGATCAAAAGATTGCTCAAGGAATTCTAAAGAGTAGAAGAATTGCATATATAATTAATAGAAGAATATATAAATAATTTAATAGAACAAGGCAGAAAGTAAAATGTGCCATACATGGGGCACCACATAGAGGTGGATGGGACTTACACTTCAGAATTTTACAGTTTGGTAAAGAAATTGTTACATATAAATATTTATGCCTAATGATATATTGATAACATATGTAAGGAAGACAGCAGTTCTCATCACTTGTCCAGGGCCTGGCACAGTTTAAAGTTTCAATGAATATGAGCTAAAAAAAAAAAATTTTAATGCTATAAGAAAGACAAAGAATTAGTGATAGTTTCCTTTCCCTGAGTGTTTATCCTGTGCAAGCCAGTCATGTATTGGACTATACTTCATTATCCTTTGAGAACTAGAGCAGGGAGATACACTTCTTCTGAAAAGATCAGAAATTCCATTTGACCTGGTCCTACAGGATAGGTCAAATTTGGACAAAACCTCATTTTCATCAGTGCCTAGTTTATTGAATGTAGACCATCGAGTTCATCTACTAAATTTTATGAGACTATTACATTTTTGATGTCCGTTTACCAATTTACCATGAGAATAATAATGAGAATACCAGGAAATCATACAAGCTTGACAAAGTCTTGTTTAAGCCGAACTCCTAGGAAGCCAGTTGACCACCAGTGTCTTGGGGATTAGAACAGGTGAAGCTGAATGTTTAGCTCTGAGAGATTTCCCCTGCCTGCCACATACCATATCTTTATTTTTCCCCAAGACCAGAATCCTTCCCACTGCTGCTCAGGTGTCTTCTTTAATCCTGGGATGACTAACTCAGCCCTTGCTGATTGATACGATTTTTCTTTAACTAAGTCAATTGGATTTTTGTACAGTGTTCCCAGCTGGGAAACCATGCAGGTTTTGTTTGTTGGCTTATTTTCGTAAGTAGGGTTTGTCTGCTCTGATCAGTTTTAGCTGATATCTTAAGTTGACTCTCTGAGGGCCTGAGTGAGGATGTCTGATCTCTTTCATAGCAATCTGCTGTTTGCACAGATGCTGAATAACCCAACTCTTCCTTACCTAGTCTGGGGTCAGGGGCATTGCTATGGTTCTACGGTCCCATAGTTGGACTGGCAATTCTGGACATGCCCAACAAGTTCACATTTCCAAATTGTTTCAAAACACAAAGGCTTCCCACAACATGGAAACCAATCATTCATTTATTTGACCCTGAATATGCCAAACAATGCAGGCTCTGGCATCTCACCCAGAAAGGGCTACCTTGTAACAGTTAGTTTACAATTTGTGGGTCAATTTGTTTTTCACTGTTCACGTTTATAGAAGTATAGACAAAACATCAAAACTCTTCAAGCTAGCAGTGACTTGCTAAGAGAGTAAACAAAACTTCATATTTTAAATTTTTACCAGTTCATTACTATCCAACTTTTTATTAACATATTAATAAAATGTCCTTTCATTGGCCCAATTTTATTTGCTCAGTTTCAGTTTATTAGATAGAAGGAAGTAAAAATTAAAAGAAATTCTTGACCACCTGTTAAAGTATAGCTTAGGAGTGAAAGACATGATGTGGACTGCATATACCTGGCCCTCTTATGAGTGGTTAAGTTCTTCCTAGTCAGCTCTTATCAATAGCAAGTTGGTGGTTTTCAATTTTCTATCTTTATTAGACCTCGGAATAAAAAACCTTAGAATTCTTCTCTCAACTGTGTTTTTGCTCTTCTCTTTTATGGGTTTTGGCTATAATAAAGAGTCGTCTAGGCACAACTAGGCAGTTGTCTAGGCAGTAGCTAAGAAATGTCATTTGTCATGCTAACGCTCTGTGTGGCTGAGGCACTCTCATATGCTGCTGCTGGTGTTTAAATGAGTAGTTTTGGTGAAGTAATAATCCGGGCACATGCCAGTATGTGGAAAGAATCATAACAAAAGAATCACTGTTGGACTAATTTTATTCCCAGAACCGCAGCTTATGAAAATTAAATAGCCTAAGTAATCATAGCAAAAGTGATGATGATGGTGGTGGTGATGGTGACAATGACCTCCAAATAGTCAAACCCCATTGTTAATTCTTATTCTTCATCCTTGACTGCTTTAATTGTGGTTAGTGTTGGCTTCTTTATGGCAAGTTCTTTTTCTTAATTTCCTTGACCCTCAAAATTTCATTTCTTTTCCTCCCTTTCTCACATATTTTTGGCAGGGTCATTATTCTTTACACTCCCCAAAGACAGGCGTTCTCTAAGCCCTCTCACCTCTGAACTCTAACTCTAGGCAAAGGCATAGATGTCCACATATACTCAGTAAAAAATGACCCCAAAGTCCTCATTGCTACTGAGTTCCAAGTTTTACTTTTTTCACATGCTTTTTAAAACACCTGCACCCCAAATCCATTGTACCCTTCCTTGTCTCAACTTTCTTTCCTTCTCCACTCTTATAATCCTGGTTTAGATGTCTTTTCAGTCCTTCTTACCTAAGGGCTCTCCCAAGACTAGCTCTTAGAAGCTCAAAAGCATTATAAAAATCTAGTGACCTGGACCGTATCTCAGAGCATTGGTATTTGTGGTCTAGGTATTGGTATTTTTAACATATTCCCAGGTGAATCCAGTGAATAATTGCAGGTATGGAAGCCCCAGGAATCCCAACGATCTCAATGGTCACACTAGTCTCCTGGACGCTGATCTTTTCTAGTTAGAGTCCTTAATATAAAATAGAACCTCTGTAAGTTGACCACCCAGGGGATGGTAATAAACTGGTCAACATATGGAGGTAGTCAATGTAAAGAACTTCCATGGAGTACATGTGGTACATGTCTGGTCTATGAAAATGAGATCAACTAAAGGAGGAGGTCAGTGTAGGGAAATGGTTAACTGTAGAGGTTCCACCATACATTCCAGAGCCTATGT
Organism: Loris lydekkerianus; assembly: GCA_963574355.1. Lineage (NCBI taxonomy): Eukaryota > Metazoa > Chordata > Mammalia > Primates > Lorisidae > Loris > Loris lydekkerianus. The sequence continues at coordinate 7,250 of CAUYPK010058839.1, read as the reverse complement.
TCTAAAATTCCTTCCTCCCATCTCTATTTGTCCAGAACATGTGCATTCTTGAAGACCCAGCTCAAATCCTCTCTTCTCCAAATATATTCGTCCTTAATAGACTCATTCACAGAAACAATTTTTCCCTACACAGGACAAGAACAGAAGAATAGAAAAGAACCTGAAGGTTTTGAGAAAGTTGCCTTGCTTTTACCTGTGTTCTCATTCCTGCACCCAACCCATCCAGTCTTTTATAAGCTGTGCATGTGCAAGAACACACAAGGGCAAGAATATACCAGTATACACATACACACCTAAGTTAACAGCTCTTTACTGAGTGTGCCCAATTGGTGCCAATGTTCTATGAAGAGGACTAACAAATTAAAATCACTGGTCACACTCAAATATACTACAAATTAATTGTAGAGTATCTGGAATAGTGGTTTATTACTTTATTGCTCATATCTGAGTGCACATACTGTATATACTCGAGTATAAGCCGAGTTTTTTCGGCACAAAATTTGTGCCGAAAAACCCGAACTCGGCACAAATTTTGTGCCGAAAAAAACTCGGCTTATACTCAAGTATATACGGTATTTAAGAACTATAACTACACAGCAACATATTCTTAGATGGTTTCTAATTAAATCTGTCAAGTTACTAGATGGGGATGCTTTAGAAGTAAGAATAATTCCTTATATTTGTATTTCTTAAAGGTGTAGCATAGTAACTTGTAGATGATAAATCTCCAACTATTTATTGAATGAATGAACAAAGGAACATTTTTACCTGACTTTTCTATAGATGGGCATGAATAGTGAGGAAACACTGATGCCAAAATAAACAGTTTCTACTTTCTTTATTTAAAAAATGAAAGAATAAATCAGGCATGTCTGCCTAACTTCCTTCATAGTCACCAAAGCATTTATAAGAAACTGTCTAACATGTCATGATGTCATCACATGGTCACAGACTCAATTTCACCCTGAAGAAGGAAAGCTTATCTTTAAAATGCTAACTACATTGCTGGTTGGTGCTGAGGATCAGAAGAGGTCTGGGCATCTTCTCTACCAACTGGACTCAGTAACTTTAAATAGTCCCCAAAGCAAAGGCACTGGAAACCGGAACCCAACTTTTCATGTTCTTCCTTGTCTTTCTAAAAGAGAGACAGCTCAAGGGCAGAAGACAGAGCTGTCGTGGGCCCCACAGTTCCTCTGAACTGTTGTTCCACATGTTTCTCTGTCAAACAAATCACTAGTTACTAATGAGCCAGTGAAAACAGTTTGGGACTTTGCGACCATAGTGCCAAAGAGAAAATATCCAGTCAATGTCACCACTAAATATCTAATTTTTAAAATGCCAGTTCCAAAAGTAATATACTGAATAATAAGGACATTTAAAAATCTATCATATCACTCAATCTGTCACATTCCTTAAAATGATGTTGATTAAGTAAAGATGGCATTTAAATAACGAGTTAATGTTTTACTTGCTAGCCTCGATTATTTTCTTACTTAGGACTGGCAAGGATGATGATCAAGATTTTCTGATGTCAGAAATAAAATTGGAACAATGCACTACATACTCAGACATGGGGCAGGCTGTTTTAAGAAAGACTTTTTCTTAATTTACTGTGAAGTTACTTTACAGAGAATCTTTCCTCTGCTGGCTGCGCCCTAACATGGAGCTCTGATTTGGGCCACACTAAGCCACATAGAAAGGCCATCTAAGCTGAAAAAGAAACATACAGAGTAGGATGTGTCTTCCCATTATAGAGCAAGGACATGTTTTCCTTAAATCATACAAAGAAGGCCTTCTGTTCAGCAAGCAGAGTCTCTAGAAGAAAGCTAAGCAATCCTTTGCCAAAATAGATGCCTACGGTGTTACTATAACCATATGGGTACACACAGTACATTCTGACTGAAGACAGAGTGATAAGATATCAAAAAATCTCAGCTGTATCAGTTAATGTGATACATACAGAGGCAACTCTATGCTATAAATCTTATTTTAATTTTCAAAGAGACTGACTTTTCAGCAGTCTTGAATCACTGACCTCAGTCAAAAGTCCAATTAGCTGGTAGCATCCTGTCAACTTCTCTTAATATAATCTTATTATAATAAAATACTAATAATACTAATTTTAAAATATTTGTATAGAAAAAGAATTTTAATAGTCTTATTAAATTTCCCCATAGTCTTGCATTGTTTGTCATACGTTTTCACCTTTCCTAATACCTTCTTTAGGCCTCCCTTTGGCCTTTGATTCAGCAGAACATTTTGGAAGATAATGAAAACACCAAAATGTGTCAAGTCTGTTGAGGCTTATTAGTTTCAAAGAATCCTGCAGAATATGAAGGCCCAAGTGGCCCCTAACCATATTTTTTTCTCCTAAAGTCACTCAGTAAAGAAAGTGCTATCTTCGAATTGTGCAGCCAGCACGAATTGCCCAAAGATAAATTACTCTAGGTCCATTAATTTCTTTATTTGAGAGTTCACTAGGGCAGTAGAGAGGGAAGGGCTGAGTATTTCAAATGTCTGTATTTCACTAAGGTATTCTGTCATCGAGCAACTAAATATTATTAACTATGTGGAGGTCTACTGTTCAAACTGAACAGAGAGGACTGCAGGAATTTGTCCCTTTGTCCCTGAATGCTAACCTGGAGTACACATAAAGCTGAAAGCCTGAATGTCCTCTAATCCTTTCCCTTGGTTCCCTGTTCTCCTGTTTTGTGCTCCAGAAGATATTTCTCCACCTGCTGCATTGAGGTCCTCTTGGGAACCTCATAACCCCTTCATAGAGAAAATTTTTAGATACAAGAGTTTGGGGTTGTCAGATGCTGCTAATTAGGAGGATGGGCATCACTTTTAAATCCCTTAAATTTATGTTGGGAGCACCTGGGAAAATTTGAGGACAGTATTAAATACAGATGAAAATGTATCGAAATAGAAAAATAGAGATGCTTGATGAGAAAATTAGGCTCAACGGTTTCTACAGTAAGATGTCATTTATCATTACATATTATATATATATATGTATTATATGAGACATACACTTACACTGAGGTGTTAAGAGTGCTGATGTCCAGTGGTAGGAAGAGGAGGTTTTTATTTTCTTATTTTTGCTTGTTTATGTTTTCTAATTATATAAAACACACAGGTATTTTTTCTATAATAAGAGATTGTTAAAAAGAAAATATTGGGGGATGACTTGAATGTCTTGATTGGAAAACAGAATTCAATGATGGGGTTAAGACCATTGGTGGTCCAAAGAAGAAGATAAAAATGAATTCTATTTCCACCTCTCCATGGTACTTCTCTCCAAAGATACACATCAGAAATCTTCTCTTTTGACTATTCTGTTAAGGATATTGCAGGATGGGTGTTTTATTATAATAGGATATTGTACAGTGTGTTATTACAGTGAGAGGTTTTTTTTAAGTTTTTTTTTTTTTTCCATTTGGGACATATTTGAGGCAGGCTGTAGCCTGTGCCCTGGTGTCAGGTGACATTTATGAGGTCAGTACACTTTTCTAGGTTTCTGCAGGCTAATTCAGCTTCCAGTTTAGTTTTGTCATTGGGAACCAAAAGGAATCACAAGTGAACATGAGAAGAGTCCTAGTGCCACGTCCTTGTGAGTTGTCCACGTGAATGAGAAGAGTGAGTGTGAGCTGCATCACTGCCACTTAGATGGATTACATTTCTGGCTGGTATCTGAAGATTAATGAATGAGTTTGGTTGGGCAACCCGGAAAGTGGTCTCTAGGGCTGCAGACTAAAATCTGTCCTTGGCCTTATTGTGTTCACAATTTTTACATCACTATTTGGATGTAGGCATGCTTACCAAATTTGAAAATGGCATCAGTATGCTCTATGAGAGGATCTATAAAGTTATCTCTCCATTGGGAAAATGGCTTAACCAAAAATATAAAAAAAATCATACATATAATATGCCAAACTCCTTTCCAGGTGCTTTAAAGAACATTGCTCTGTCTGATCCTCACAATAACCTTTTGGGATAGGTCACGTATCACTTATTGTTAGAGATAACATAGGGAACAGGATAGACTGTGGAACTGTGAACCAACTTGCCTACAATAAAACCTAGCACTATTGCTCTGTTCTGCATGAACTCAAGAAAATTACTTATGCTCTCTGTGCACCACAGAGTCTTCCTCTGTGAAGCTCATTGAAAAGCTCATCATAGCTCATTGAAAAAATATTTATCAAAGATGAGGGGTACAACCTCAAAGATCACTTAGTCCCTCCTCTCATTTCCTGAGGAAGAGAGATATGTGCTCAACTAAATAGAAGCCATTCTTTTTCAAGGACTCCAAAGTGCTAATTTTATATTATAAAAAAATGTAAACTGCTGGTTTCAGATTAACGTTCTTTATTATATTGAGAATATGTATTTCTATTCCTACTTTACTATGCTTTAAAATATAGGATTGCATTAAAATTTCTCAAGTATATTTTAAGTATATACCTCAATGATTACTTTGACCTTTTGTTATGCTGAATCATGGTTATACATTTTCTAATACTAAAATATTCTTGCATTACTGACTTAATGCTAATTAACCATAGTATAGTATTCTTTTAATATTTTTTTGGATTCCAGTTGCAAATAGCATATTTAAGAATTTTTTCATTTGTTTATAAAACTAGCCTTTTAAATGTGTATTAATAAAATTGTTTTTTCAATCCAAGACCTTGTTGTTTGCTCAAGGTGCTTGACAATTCCACCAAAACTGATCAAGAGTAGGAGAAAAAAACTCACCAATATAAATTGTAAATAAGACGTGAACTACAACAATAGAAGCAGAAATTGCAAAATAAATTATAGCACTTTCTATTAAATCATGTTATTAATAGTATAATTGAATATTGTATATATTTCTACTCTCTACTCATTTAAAAAATTTATTCAACTACTCTTAAAACCAATATAAGGGATTGTTAATATAATTTTCTTAGAGCACCATTTTAACCTTTTCCCTAAAATAGGGCACAGTAAGTATGCCAATCTGCAGACTGGTCAGTTGTAGGGATTATAAGAAATATTTACTAACTTTGGCTTCTTAAAGAAAATTTCAGCTTTGGTTTGAAATTTTGGAAAATGAACAACAGAATTTATGCGTATCTTTAGGTATGACCAAATGTGGTCATTTGATTCCTAAGTTATCTCCAGAAAGATTTCCCATTTTTCAATGATTCCAAATTCCATAGAAATAGTCAAATTTATGACCATGGAGTTACACTTTTAAGAATTACCAAGTTCTTTTTCCCAGTCTAATGTTTTATGAAGTGTTAAAGTGAATATAAATTGTTTTCAAAGATGTTTCTTCTACCTAAAAAGACACTCCAAGTGGAATTTTAAACACTGAAGTATAACGTTCTTTTGCAGTTTAACTCTCCTATTTATTTTATTAAAGTGAAAGAATAGATGGGGCGGTGCCTATAGCTCAAAGGAGTAGGGCACCAGCCCCATATGCCGGAGGTGGTGGGTTCAAACCCAGCCCTGACCAAAAACTGCAAAAAAAAAAAAAAAAAAAAAAAAGTGAAAGCATACATTTATGTGGAATTTTCCTAAGTTCAAAATAAGGGCAGGGTTTACTCTCTAAGCTGTCCCTAACGTGTTCTCCTCAACAAACCCTGTGCTCAGTACTTCTGAAAACTATCATTTTTTCAATGCCAATTTTCTTGCATTTCTATGAAACTTGCACTTACCAGGGATTTACTCATTGACTTTTAGTTACTCAGTCTTGCCAGAACTTTCCTACAAAGAATTGAAGGTAGTCAGTATTTGTGTGGGATAGGAGTAGACCCCACCTCTCTCAAAGTGGTTCCTTAATTAAAAAAAAAAAAAAAAAATCACCTAAGAAGGGGAGAAAAATGAAGGGTGATGAGTCCTAAGAAGGAATAATTGCTGCTGTCTCCAGAGTTCTAACAGCACAGGTCAGCTTTCTCTCGAAAGTTTTCAAAAGGGCTCATCAACTATGAAGTCAGTAATAGAATTTACTGCTGCCAACTGCACCCCTTGAAGCGAGGCAGCAATGACACACACCATCATTGTGTAGAAACGGTCACATATATTAACTTAATGATAGGCCAGTGGACCCCTATGGAACATGATTATATTGTGCCAGCTCTTGAATAAATGTTAGGTCTTCTACCACTGTGTTATTATTACTTTGTTTCCCCTCAAAGACCTTTTGAAGTGTTCAAAGAGTGAGATGAGAGAAGACGTGTGCTGCCCTAAATCACAAAGGCGATTTGCTAAAATAAGCCAGCTTCGTGCCCACAAAACCCTCTACTTTTCTTTTCTTTTTCTTTTTTTTTTTTTCCTAAATTGAAAGCAGTGGCCACTGGTTTTGAAAAGCCTTATCAAAACAGAATACTCAAGCCTGAAGCACACCAACAGGCAGAAATGGGCAAGGTAATTCGAGTCTTACATGTGGGTTCAAGAGGCAAAAAGCAAAAAGCCTACAGTTCCAGCCAATACTAATAGACTACCCATGTTTTCATCTACCAGATTACCCAGGCCTGTATAGAAACAGAGTGTACCTTCAGAAGGAAATGTTTGTGATAATGCCTTTGGCGAAAAAAAGAAAAATACAAAATTTTATACCTCTTTCCAGTAATTCACATGGTGGCAAGAAATGTACAAAGGTTCACAAGGTTCATAAGGTTCATAAGACAAGCTTATTTGTTATAATGGTAGTGCTGGGGATGATTATTTCTTTTTTTTATTTAAAGTTTGATTATAATATTTTATGACCTTTTTAAAAAATTAAGAGTTGCAGCCAGAGGTCACAAGTCGCCAGCTCACAGGATAAATCTGGCCTATAACTGTTTTAATAAAAGTCATTACCACTTGAAATATTACTGCATAAGTATGTGAATTTCTAGCTTATCAAAAAAAAAAAAAAATTGAAAGATATGGAAGAAAAGGGCCCATGTTTCTACATGAGTTCAACCAGCTTGAGCTGTGTTGAGGTCACCTGGTTTTAAGACTAAGGTGCTTGCTCTCCAGTTACCACATTCACTGATGTCACCCACATGTGGCCACCTGCATGTGAGAATCCTGATGAGACAACTGGATTAAGACAGTTGCTGTGACTCCATCTATAATTCAGGGGTGGCGAACAAGTTCGACTACGCGCTCGGAGATCGCTCCTCAGAGGTCCCTCCTCAGAAGCAGCATAACAAAATCCAAACTTGGCAAAGAGCCACAGTATACAAAATAATGATAAGAGGCAAAGAGCC
>CAUYPK010058838.1:0-60092 GCA_963574355.1 Loris lydekkerianus | reverse complement strand
TGATTACCTGTTAAGCTATGGTTTTCTGCACTTTATTTAAAGTTTTAAAGTTGTTGTTGCTAGTTTACAGTTTTTCTTTAGCAATAAATATTGAAAAGCATTTAACCTACTGATTCCTCAATTATTGTAATTGTTTTGGGTACATATTTTTATTTTTGAAATTTACTAGTGGCTGCTGCATTTTCCACCTTGGCTTATACTCGAGTCACTAAGTTTTCCCAGTTTTTAGGGTAAAATTAAGGGGATCGGCTTATACTCGGGTCGGTTTATACTCGAGTGTATACGGTTAAGTATACAAAAGAATGAATAAGTGGTGCAAGAGGCCCCCCAAAGAAGGTTACATGTCTGGAAATGTTTGAAGATTCCTATTTTCCATCCCAGTTTGAACCTACAGCAATAGATAATAAAATGATTTCACTTATATTTATTTTCTAAGGCTTTTTTAAAATTATGGCAGAGTTAACTCTAACATGTAATGAGCATAGAAGTCCTGAATATCTTTAACAAGAAATAAAGGTTGAACATCCTGAAAATCAAAAGTTTTTCTTAGATCCATCAGGAAAGTGATATCGCAGAGCTACAGTAACCCTGAAAAGATAAGTGGGTGCAGAGTCCCAACTGAGGTCAACTGATCAGGAACTGGAGTTGCTGAGGCCATGAACGGGTGGGAATACCACCTACCAGTAATTATGAAGACTTTGTAGAGGCCGAGTGTGTACCAGTTGGAGAGTGGAGACCCCTAGGGGCCTTGTCTCATGAGTACATTTTCATGTTTTACTATCAGGAAGTCTGCTAGGTTCTCAAGGTAAAAATACAAGAATAAATCCCTCTTGTTTTTAGCAGAAGATGGAGAAGAGCAAGCACTGTGAAATGTTCCCACACCTTATCCATCGCAAGGCAAAGGGAAGACGTTGCCCAATTCCTCCAACCTGGGGGATGGGCGGTTATCCAGCCCCAGCTCTCTCTAGCCTGCCCCACTCAGCAGAGCAGGAGGAGGCAGAGGTTAAGAAGAACTGTACAAGGTCACAGCCCAGGCCAGGAGCCGCTGATGGGCTGGGATTCAGTCAGACTGAATCTGATTAGGGCTTGCCTCAGCTCTGCTCCCAACTTTCTGCATACACACATCCTAACACCAGGTCAATGAAACTTGTAGAAAATACCAGAAGCTATTGAAGAAGGAGTGGAAACAAAAACAAGAGCAGTCGAAGAGGCTAGAGCAACCTTGCACCTGCATCTACAGTGAGTATTAAACAGCCAACGTAAAACTCATACCGGAGGCCTGTTCTTCTCGGTTTCTATAACATGATACATTGTGCATCTGGATTTCAACAGAGAAACCAACAAACAGAAATTTAAGGTACTGTAAAAGCAAGAAAAATCACAGCCTGAAGAAACACAGTAAGCATTAAAAGCCCACTTAGAACACAGTGTGTCCTGGATGCCTCAGTGTGTGGTGAGGAAACTGGCCCACCCCTAGCAGAAGTCTGGCCTTTTCACCCAGCAGCACGGAGGTTTGGGAACTTCTATGCCTTTGGAATTTCTGAGTGACAGCAGTGCGCTTGTTATGTGTGGCAGACCCCTCAGATCATAATTCGACAGATTATACAGATGCTGGGTCTTCAAAGTACTTGCTATCAGTGTGACCTCTGGGAGAGGAGAGAAAAGGCAGGCTGGTGACACTCCAGGCCTCCGTGTACTATCACACACACACAGCACAGGTGGCAGGAGGGGTCATTGTCCTCAGAACAATGAAAGCTTTGCTTTAGAACTCTTCCTAGACTCCACCTCCTGCATTTCTTCCTTTGCCTGGTTCTAATTTGTGTCTTTGCCCTGTAATAAACCTTACCTGTGAGTGTGGTAGCTTCCGAGGAGTTTTATGACTCTTTCTAGTTAACTGGTGCAGTGGGGAGTGATTTGGATCAGCCCCTCAACTTGCAGTTGATGTTAAAAGTGGGAGCTATCTTCTGTAGACTCGTCTTTCTGACCTTGAAGTTGGACTCCACCTGCTGCAGGTGAAGTTGACTTCTTGGCAGGGTTAGGAGTCAGGAGGACTGTGACTTTGACCTGACAGTTTGGCCAACTCTGGATAATCACAGAGATAATTTAAAAGCCACTTAAGAATGTCAATTTAAAGCCATTTAAGAATGTTAATGAAAAATGGAGAAAACAGGCAAGAACAGAAGGTTGTACTGAGCAGAAAGAGTGAAACTTTAAGAAATAATCAAAGGAAGGACTGACACTAAACAGAAGGTCACGGGAGTCTTCAGTAGACCAAGCGTGGCTCAGAAATGAGTGAGCTGGAAGGGGCATCCCTGGCTGAGAAGAGGATGAAGAAAACAGATGGACAAGGATGAAATATTCAAGATCTGTGAGAAAATTCCAAAGGGAGTAATATATGGGAAATAGAATATAAAACACAGAAGGAAGAAAACTAATGAAGCCTAAGAAATATTTGAAGAAATAAAGGCTGAGAATCTCCTAAAATTAACAACCTGCTTTAAACTACCACACGTCCAGGAAACTCAGACAACAGTAAGTAAATGCCCCAAATATCTACATTGAAGTTTATCATATTTCAAACTTCAGAAAACTAACGATACAGAGAAAATCTTCCAAGAGGCCAGAAAAAAATATCAACTTTATAAAAGAATAAGGATAAGACAATATTCTCATCAGAAAACACACGGAGAAGAATAAAGTGGGAAAATCCAAGTGTTGAAAGAAAAGAATAACAGTTTTATATCAAGCAAAATTATCCTTTAAACGTGATGAAAAGCAAAAAGGTTCTCAGACAAACAAAAACTGAGGGTGTCATCACACCCAGTACTGTCTGGTCCCCCACTCTTCAAGAAAAAAAATGCTAACAGGAATTCTTCAGACAGGAGAAAAATGATATAGGCCAGGAATTCAGATCTACATAAGAAAGAAAAAACAAACAAACAAACAAACTAGGGAGCCCATAAATAGGAGTAAAATAAAATATTTTACTGTTCTTGTTCTTAATTGAGTAAATACATAGTTGTTCAAAGGGATAATAGCAGCGATGTGCTGGTGTTTGTAGCATAGGAACACAGGAAATGAATGTCAGTGGCATTCCAGGAGGAGGGAAGAAGTGAGGATCCTCTGCTATAAGGTGTCTGCATTGTATGTGGATTGGAAAATGGCTCATTGAATGTAGAAAGGCACAAAATATATAAATATGTGTCATGTATAACATATGTATATGTATGCATTTACAGAGGGTGCCAAAAACTGTATATGCATTTTCAGAAAAGAAAAACCTGCATTAAATTTGTGATGCCCAAGCCACATTTGACCTCTCCAATCACAAGAGGTGCTCATGTGACTTGTATCTACTTTTTTGTTACAGGTGTGTTATTGAGCATCACAATTTTAATCCAGACTTTTTCTTTCTTAGAATGTGAATGCACTCTCTGTATCTTCAGCAAACTCTAGAGAACACACCAAACTAATTTTATAAAGAAGTATATTTGACATAAAAGAGAGAGGGATGAATGACCAAAAAATGTTCAATTGAGGATAGAGAAGGCAGTAAATGAGAAGAAGATTTAAAAAGAAAGAATTGTTGCAACAAATACATAGAATATAATTGCAAGATAATGGTAACTATTCATTTAACTATTATATATGAATAATCATTCTAAATATGAATGATTTAAATACCTCAATTAAAAATCAGATTATCAGAATATGTAAAATAACAGATACATTTTAAATATAAAGACAGTTGATTAAAGGAAAGGAATGAAAAAAGTCTATACTGTGACACATCTAATCAAAGAAGGCAGGACAGGCGAAATAAACTGCATAGCAAAGAAAATTACAGGGATAAAGGACAGGAATTGACCAAAGGCCGATCCTGCAAGAAGATTTACTAATCCTTAGCATGTAATACCCAAAAGGAAGAAAATAAAAATACGCCGGACAGAAGCTGACAGCTGCAAGAAGACATGGACAGATTTACTGTTATGTGTGAAGACGCCAACCCCCTTTTCAGTATCGATGCATGCAGCAGGCAGACCGTCCAAAGGGTTTAGTTGAACTGAATAGCATTATTAATCAGCTTGATATAATTGACATGTACAGTGCTTAATTTAAGAACAAGAGAATACAGATCTTGTTCAAACTCTCATGGAACAGAACCAAGACACACAAACACTGGGCCACAGAACACTCTTCAAGGAATTTAAAAGAATAGAAATTACGTAGAATATTTGGAGTTACACTGGAAATCGACAGCAGAAAGATAGCTGAAATTTCTCACATATTAGACTAAACAACGCATTTCTAATTAAGGCATGAGTTAAAGTAAAAGTTTCTTGGATAATTTTTTTTTTTTTTTAACTGGAACAAAAAATTAAAGGAAACACTTATAAAAATTGGTTGGATGTAGTGAAAATAATGCTTACAGTGAAATGTTTAGGATGGACTGTATACGTGAGAGGAGAAAAATATAAAAACAATAAATAATCGTAGCTTCCACTTTGGGAAATGAGAGAAGGAAGAAAAATGAAAGATAAAAGGAAATAGAAGAAAAATGATAATGAATAAATAAATAGAATTGAAAACAGAAAATACAGCTCTTGTCAAGCCGATTATATTACACCCTGGGAGAGGCAGACTACTGACACAGTACAATGTCTGTGACGGACAGTGAAGGTCAGGTGTTTGGGGGAAGAAGACAGGGATTTCTCAGGAGTTTCTGCTACTTGGTGTGATCTGCAACGGTGCACACACAACACTGTGCCTTTGCCAAAGTGCATAGAACTTCACAGCTCAAAAAATAAACCTACTGTATGCAAATTAAAATAAAAATAATCGAGGAGGTTGGGCATTCCAAAAAAGTGATGAAGACAGCGATCACAAGTGCTATATGAAACAATCTCAAGGAAGCAGGTGTCAGGGAGGCAAGTGGACTAGGTAAGACCAAGAGGCAGAGGAGCTGCACGTCAGTGCCGGCTCTGCTGGTAGAGCAGTTCCCAGGGGGGTTCTGGATAACAAGGCTCCTCCTCTTACACACATGTGCACAGCAGAACAAAAGAGCATTATTAAGCACCTTGATCGAAGTGTGTGCGCGTGTGGGTATAAAACACTTCATTTGAGAACAGAAGAATACACATTCCACTCAAGCCTCCATGGCATGTTTACCCAGAAATATCAAGACTGGGCCATAAAATACACTTTAACAAATTTAAAGGATAGACACCATATGAAACAAGAAGTTTTTGAAATTGAATGAACCTGAAAATCAACAACAGAAAGGCAGCTGAAAAATTCCAAATGCTAGTATGTTAAACAAAGTGCTTCTAAATAACACACAAGTCAAAGAAATAGTTTCAAGAGTATTTTTTTTAATGGAATAAAACAACTTATTAAAAAACAAACAACTTATGCTGTTTACTTCAACTAAATCGTTACCGATTTCCTGCCTCCTGCACTTATCACTACCTGAGAAGAAGTGTTAAAGTCTTCAAATATAATAATAAATGTATCCATTTCTTCTTAATTCAGCAGTTAAGTAAATGGATGACAGTTGGCAAGGGCCGAGTTTCTTAATGTCGGAGTGGGTGTTTGCAGATACTCAGGGGAGTTTACTTGATCTGGCAGCTTATTCCAAATACATCTCATTATTCCAACTGTGTCTCAGTTTCCATTTCTTTTACATTTCGGTAATTATTTCATAGGACTAGTGGGAGGATTAAAATCCATATGTAGTTCCTGGTGCAGAGTATAAGGCCAATAATTATTTTTGTTCTTTTATAACTAAAAACATTTTAGAGAAGCAACTTCAGAATTGCCATTAGAATCATCTGGAAAAATCAATTTCATGAATCACAAATATCGAGTTTGTGAACTAAATAGTATTTAAAAAGCATGATCACCTATGTGTTCATTTGACGTATATATCAATTTAGTTTTATCTTTTCCAAGTAGTTATTTTCCAGAATTAAGAAAATTTAGAAAATATGTGTCAATGTATTTTAAAATAACATCCGTGGGAACACTGATCAGCATCTGAACCACTAAATGAGGTAGGAGCAGACACGGCTAATAAAATATGTTTTAGAATTAGGCAGATCTGGGTTCAAATAAAACTATGCCTCTTAGCATCTTGTGCTGTTGAAAAATTACTTGTACTTTCTACACCTCAGGATTTTTTTTTTTTTTTTTTGGTTAATTTTAAAACAAAGATAATTTTTGCAGTGTTCACATGAAAAGTCTGTGGATCATAATTTATAATTAATATCTTAGAAATCCAAGACATAATTATTATATGATGCAAATATTACAACTATAGTGTCAAGCATTTAGATGATTTTTCAAAGTTTTCTAAAGTAGATAACAATTATGGAGATAGAACTGGACTATGTATTTCATTTCTCCCAGACAAGTGATCTGTTTGTTTAAAAATAAAAAATATATATATTTTTATGCTCCCAATTATTTAGTAGGATAAGAACAGAAATTATTTCTTTTTCATATCTCCATGACTTTTTTTGATATAAAGACTCAGAAAATTCATTCTGCCTCAATTATGGTGTAGAAACCACACATCTGGATTCTCTGCTCAATAGACATTGGAATGGGACGTCCGCAATTCCACCCTAACTATGTTCACAAAAGAAGAAGTGAAACAGAAACACATACAGCTGCATTAAGCTCTGCAAAGCATGCAGGAACTTCTCTTCTGATAATCTCCATGCTGAATGAAACAAAATTATCACCAATCAAGGAGACATTTTTCTGTATTTTTAATTGTTTAGAAACATTAACTCTGTTTCTTCACTCATCAATACTCATAGTTCAGAGTGTGAATGAATTGCTTCTATATATATATTTATTTCAAATCTGCATAACCCTAGTCACCCGATTTTACTATGTTTTAATCCAAATCTTAAAATATTTTACAGCAAAACATTAGAAATCTTGATGTTAAGCAGTTTGATAGATGTCTATGCAGTAAGTAAACAAGGTGATAGGAAATTGCAGATGGTAGCCCACTTCTAAGAAGAACAGTTTTCTACCTCATCACCTTAGATGTCCATGGCTTTGTTTTATAATGTGAAGGAAGAAACAAAAATGTATTCTTGCTAACAGTAAGAGTGCACCTTTTTGTTTAAATATTTTACCTTGGGCTTATAGTGTTCGTATTTCATAGACATAAATCCAAGAAAAGAACGATATCACTATTGTGAAATCTTTCTCTTCCCTCACGAGGGTCTTCCATTACTGACTCAGCTATATAATTCACTACACATGGGTTGTCCAAGTACTGTGCTTGTTAAAAATTATTTTTGTATTGTATATAAACTTGAAAATTTAAGCCAAAACGTATGCCTGAGAAAGAGAGAGAGAGAGAAAGATGGTGTCTTCCAGATGACAGTTTTCTGGATGGAATCTGAGGCCTGAAGCAAGAGAAAATTTTCATTAACATTCAGATTACATGTCATTTTGATTCACACTCCCTAAGCAAGCTAATTTGGTCAGCAGCCAACCTCCTCGCAGTGTGATGACAACACAACAAGCTTCATCGCCTCCCTTTCATTGCTAATGATTCTTTGAGTGACAGCCATGGTCTCAGAGCTCTGCACAACACCTCTCTCTGCTGTGCCCTCCGTGTCAAAGCTGCTGCCATCCAAGACTCCGCTGAGCGGTAGTGGCAAGGACAGCGTGTGACTCCAGGAGAACACCAGCCACCCTCAGCCCCATACACCTGTGTACTGGTGCACACACAGGTGCCCCTGGAGTTCTCCTCTCAAGTGTGTCATGTTTCAGAACAGTATCACCAGGATAAAACAAATTGTGCTGATAATTGGATGCCCGCTAAGGACCTCCAGCCTCTCCACTCAGAGCAGGAGCATTCACCCTTCTCCTCGCCAAGAGTTCACCTAAGCAATAACTTCTCTGTTGTGCTATCAACCATTCTATTTTGTTTGCATGTCATCTTTTTTTTTTTTTTTTTTTTTTGAGACAGAGTCTCACTGTATCACCCCAGGTAGAGTGCCTCACAGCTCACAGCAACCGCAAACTCCTGGGCTTCAGTGATTCTCTTGCCTCAGCTTCCTAAATAGCTTGGAATACAGGCACACGCCACAACACCTGGCTATTTTTAGAGACAAGGTCTCACTCTGGCTCTGCCTGGTCTCGAACCCAAGGACCCAGGCAAGCCACCCACCTTCGCCTCCCAAGTTCTGGAATTACAGGCATGAGCCCCCACATCCTGCAGAATGGCATCACTTTTAACATTTATTTTTATTTTTAATTCTCATTCACTGTTTCTAAAAATCTCTTATATACATGTATACATATATACCCTGTTTCCCCAAAAATAAGACAGTGTCTTATATTAATTTTTGCTCCCAAAGATGTGCTAGGTCTTATTTTCAGGTGATGTCTTATTTTTCCATGAAGAAGAATATGGTACACATTTATTGTTAAATGAAAATAAAGGAAATTTATTACCTGTATACGGTATGGTAGTACGGTAGTTGTCAACACAAACCAGACAAACTGTGAATCCTACAGTATCAAGAATTTACTCATTTATTCAATGACAATCATGACATCTCTTCTGGAACATCATCATAATAATCCAATCCCTGAATTTCCTGGTGAATTTCTTGTGACTCCATTTCTTTCAGAATCAGTGGACCAAATCTCTCATGTTTAGCAATAGCACTGTCCTTAAATGAGTACTTCCTATCAGACAGAGCCTAGGGGGGCCTTATTTTCAGGGGGATGCCTTATATTTCACCCAGAAGGAAACCTGTAAGTCGGTCTCATTTTCAGAGGATGTTTTATTTTCGGGGAAACACGGTAATTTGTATCTTATCAAATGTGGATATAAAAGTAGATATATTTCATTTTTTACTCTGTATTGATTCCGGGTCAACGTATCATCTTGTTCACTTATTACGGGGATATTTGAGGGATAATTAGATATTGTGCCTACAAACTGACAATCAATTACTTTCCTTATTTATAAATATGTGTTAATAGGGACAGGATATAATATTTAAACTCAAAACTGTGCTTTTGAATATAAGTATACTATTTCAAGAACAGTCTTTTGGAATCTATGCAAAACTTTAAATGCCGATTCTGTTTCTCTGATGGCACTCTTTGTGGGAAATCAGGAATAACTGAGATAAATATTTCTTTTGCTATCATAGTTATTATGTGCGAGCCCCTGTATCTCTATGACAAATATTAGTTGGCCTCCCATTGTGTAATTTGAGGAAACTCAAGATCTGTGTACTGAACAAGTGAAATTTTCAAAATGAATGTGATGAAAATCAAACATTAGATTTTTCTTCATGATCTTTTTAGTTAAGTGTTATCCACGAACAGTTTATATCTTAATACAGAAGCAGATGGAACAATATCTTTGCTGTTTGTTTAAACCAGGTCAAACTTTAATTACTATATGTATTTTTTCATTGGTGTCATATTCTGCAAATAATTTGTGACTAGATTAAGACAGCCAAATCAGACTCTTCATTATCAGTGTTTGTTTCACAGATATTTATGTGGCTACCTAATAGGCAAAAGGCTCTAAGGTAGGTGCTGGCAGGGAGGGGAAATCATAAATAGATGTTGGCCAAGAAGCTAACCAGCAAGGAACCTGAAAATCTATGAAGCTGATAAAACATGCCTACAAAGAATTCTACCACTGAGTAGAATTAGTTAAGTGTCTTCAGAAAAGTTTAGGAAAAGTGTTCAGAGAATTATAAGAAGAGAAGGATGACTTGGAGATGGGAGGATCAAAGAAAGCTTATGGACGAAGGGGCGGTCGACCTTGACATTGATGAATAAGTCATATTTGAATATGTAGAAATTAAAAAGAAGGACATTTCAGAAGAAGGGAATTTAACAAAGGTGGGAAATATTGAGTTCTAGGATATTGTTACATCTGGTTGTGCTAAAGGGAAAAGGAGCAATAGAATGATGATTGCCAAGGTAGTTTGGATCATCTTAACACAGATGAGGGGTCTTGTATTTATTCAGGAAGAGTTAGAGACTCAAGGCAATGATAAGCAGACATGTGGGCTTGATCTCTAGGAGTCTTCCAGTGGAGAAGGGACGAAGGGCATCTAGACAGAAGGAGAGAAGTCATGGGAAGGAGTTGAGTGTCCTGGGAATAGTGAGAAGTTAATTAGGACCTCAGTGCATGAAGGACAAGAGAGGCCATGGGACAAAGTTAGAAAGGAAGGTTGTGACAAGTTCTGAAGGGTTTATATGCCAAGCTAGGGAGTTTGGGATTTATCCTGTATAGGTGCAAAGAACCAACAGAGGGTCTATGAGTAAACCCCCTCCAAGACCCCCAACAGAGGGTCTATGAGTGAGCAGAGTCTGGCCGGGGTCACACAGGAACAGGTGGCAGGCTGCATTTGGCCCTCTGGCCACCTTGTCCAGGCCTGTGGACTAGAGTGATGAAAGAAGGGTATCAGGCAAACTTGGAGGCAAGGCTCTCATGCGGAGAGTAGAAGAGGGCCTGGATGAGGCCATGATGATAGAGAGATGGTCTGGCTGTGAGGAATTAGGAAGAAAAGGACAAACCAGGTATGATTCTGAGGCTTCTGGCTTGAGAGAGCAGGTGGTGATGCTGGTGTTATTTAACACCAAGCTTGTGAAGAGTTTTGAGAGAAGAGATGGAGTCAGTTTGGAAGTTGCTGAGATTGATGCGTTTGTGCATCATCCAGGTATGTGGAGCCCTCAGCTCTCTGGATGGTTTGTTCCTATCCAAAATGTGTGCCTCACAGGAGTCTGTGAAGGGAAGATTTGAAAGTACAAAGTGTCATAGGAGCCCGTAGGCCAGGTAAGAGCTGGTGCTTAGGAATACCAGACTGGCAGCAGGATTTAGGATGTATTAGAAGAGATGAGGCTGGGGCAGGAAGACCAGGTGTAGGAAGCTCTTCCAAAAACCTAGGAAGAGGACGTGAGTGTCTCCTGTTGACTAGTGGCAGTGAAATAAGTAAGATGATAGGTGGGAAAGCTATGATGGGGCAGAATGACAAGGATGTGGCACAGTGTGCCTGGAAGAAGAAAGAGGCCTTCTGTGGTCACCATCCTCGAATCCTGGGGTCCTATGATGATGCTATTTCTATCTTGTTATTTTCCTGGTTCTTATTCTAGAAACCTAATTCAGTGATGGAAGTCCTCACAGAGCACATGATAGGAAAGGTGCTCTCGCACCTTTTCAACTTTTGCAAATATCCTGTTTTATTGTACAATGGAGGATAGCCATGTCCCACCTACAAAAAACCTTTGCATGTTCTCCATTAACAGTAAAAGGAAATGTAGAAAAAAACAGAGTACTGATGAAAGAGTTAAAAAAATGCAAGATTTCCAAATTGGTACACATTTCAACCAGGGGCTTCAAAATTGTCTCTTAGTCTAGGAAGCCATCAATCAAGGTAAATTTGCATGTTGCCAACCTCCCTGAAATTCTTTACATCGAGATCGAAAGTCTCTTGTGGCCTTATTTTAGCCAATTTTCCTTAAAAGTATGAGTGCCATTGAGATATAGTGACTCTGGGCATCTGTCACCCTGGTGCCTTAAGCTGCTGTGTTGAAATACGGATAGAACCACCTCTGTCCATGGTGTGTGCACCTCACTCTAACACTCAAGATGCTTGGCAGTTAGAATAGAAAGGGCACAGAACCTTTTTTTTTTTTTTTTTTGTCTGTTTGGCAATTAACCATTCACTGGCTTTTTTTGTTGTAACATGCACTTCCTTTCTCTTGTTTTCATTCAAGCTGTGTACGCCATGGAAATTAATGTGGAGAAAGACAAACAAACAGGAGAGACCAAGATTCTCTCTGCATCTCCCATTGGCCCAGAGGGGGTCCGTCCGAAAGGAGTCAAAGTCTATGATGATGGTACCAAAGTAGTGTATGAGGTGCACTCGGGAGGCACCATAGTAGAGAACGGAGTGCACAAATTAAGCGCGAAGGATGTAGAAGAGCTTATTCAGAAGGCTGGACAATCATGTTTAGGAGGAGGGCACGCATTGGAAAGGACTGTGACCGCAGACGGGAGCTTCAGTCATCCTAAAGAACACATGCTCTGCAAAGAAGCCAAGTTAGAAATGGTCCATAAGTCTAGGAAAGATCACTCTCCTGGGAACCCGGGGCAGCAGGCCCAAGCCCCCAGCACTGAGGGGCCAGAGGCACCCTTGGACCAGCCAGTCACCATGATCTTTATGGGCTACCAAAATATTGAGGATGAAGAGGAGACTAAAAAGGTGCTAGGCTATGATGAAACCATCAAGGCAGAATTGGTCCTCATTGACGAAGACGATGAGAAGTCCTTGAGGGAGAAGACAGTGACGGACGTGTCCACGATTGACGGGAACGCGGCTGAGCTTGTGTCCGGGAGGCCGATCTCAGACACCACAGAGCCCTCATCCCCAGAAGGGAAGGAAGAGAGCCTGGCCACAGAGCCAGCCCCAGGTACCCAAAAGAAAAAGCGCTGTCAGTGCTGTGTTGTCATGTGACCACTTCCTTCTTCCCTTTCCTCCTGGGCAGCCTCTGCACTCTCCACCACTTACGTAGACCTCACTGTACCACTAACTGCAATACTGTGAACTGGAAGCAAACACCTGCCTCGCCTTGCAGTTGGATTGCTTTGATCTCTCTCTCTCTTTTTTTTTTTTTTCCTTTTCCTCACCTGAGAGACAACGTGCATGTGTGTGCTTCATTCTTTCCAAGAACTTGCTTTTCCTCTAAGCCTTTCCTGTGTCTTCAAGAGTGAATCGATTCCTTACTGCTCGATTGGAATGGACTCTTCATATCCGCCAGTGATATAGTAGCCTTAATTTACTTGACTGCAATTGAACCTATTGGCACCGGGGCTTTCATTTTATAACATGTTCCTGTAATGTAGTCGCACCCCACCACCAGTCCCTGATTTCTCACTTGCTTCCCTTGCTGGGGAGTTTTGTTTTTATATCTTGTGTGGCAAAATGCTGTTGGCTCTAGCCAGTTGCTAGTGTAGCCAAAAGTGGACCTTACTTAGTCTGTCCGATCTAGGGTGATGCTTTTTGCTGCCTTATATAACGCTTCCAGATTACAGTATTGTGCAATTGTGTGGCTTTCCTTCTGTTAAAACTGAAATGAAGCTGATGTGAAAGAACCCAGAGCTTGTCACAGCTGAAATGTAGGGACTGATTCCATAACCTGCTCATCAGCCTGTCTCTCTTTCTATGGCTTACCTGATGCAATGAACCCTTTATATGAGAAGCACCATTTTGAAATTTCTAAAGACATGAAACATTGTTTAAGCATCAGTAGTGATTGATCTCCAAAACTTAGGGGAATCTGTGAACCTTGTTTCTATTCTTTCGAAAAATGTAAAATTTTATATTGTTTCTTTTTTCATGGATATTTTCCTGATCATGTTAATCTGTTTTCAATGAGGGGATCATTTTTGAGAAGTATCTCTGCAGTGACGATATTTTTAAAATAGTCTTTCTGACCTACAGTGGTTGCTCCAAGGCTCCCACGTCATCCCAGATGGTGCTGTTATGCATTAAGTGTTCATCTCACATGTCTGGTTGATTACAGAGCCTCACATCTGTACTCTTTTCTTTCTGTCCCCATGAGAAAGAGAATATTTCAAGTAACTTCAACAGGGAGGTTTATCCGCTCACTCTTCAAACGAAAAACTTTAAAATGTAAAAAAACGTTTAAAAGATTCAGAAAGACCTGTCATCTCAACATTAACAAATGTGAATTGAGTGGCATGGAGCTACAACTTTCAAAGCATTGTTTTGAAGCTTCTGGAGATTCCAGAACATCGAAGAATATTTTTTATCTAGAACATAATGAACAGTTCTTGAAATAAACTTCTTGGCCCTCCCCTGCAAAGCAAACAACTACATTTATAGTAAAACCAAAGGGAAGTAATCTAGTAAAATAAGAATAATATAGTAATGAAATAAAGACGTAACACGTTAACTGATTTTAATAAGAGATGTCTTAACTTTAAGTTATTTCCCCAAATGTCCATAGCATTTTTGCATATCATTCACAAAATTGTCTATGTTCCTGTAGAATATATTTTTGAGAAAAACATAAAATATGATATACTAACTCCTGTGGAAAGTAGATGAGAAAAATAAGGTAGTCTTGAGAGAATTTTATTATTTAAATTCTATTAAATTTGACCTATTTAGCTAATTCAGTGCTTATAGCTATTATTATTTTTTAATTTTTTGAAATTGTATTTATCCTAATTGGAAAGAAAAAAACACCATGTTTTACTTTTTAAAGTTAATTTTTCTTAAATAAGTACATTGTAATAGGGAAAAAGTGAGTTGCTTTATTGCCAATATGTAAACAAAAAAAGTTGAAGAGGGGACAAATCAAGGAACTAAGTTCTACTATTTAAGATGATTCCATCCATGGCTTGCTTTTTGAATGGAATTATCTCTAAATCTCAGGTTTACCAAACCAGCTGCAAATGAATAAAACTAATCTATTGTCCAAATATCTGGTTTTGAAGTCTAAAAATCTCACTACTTTCAGCTCCATTTTTCCTTAGTACGTGGTCACTTAATGGCATGCAGATAAACCTATTTACATAGAAGGAGAAAATGGTTTTGATGTTTGGACAATCTGGTAATGATTTATTTAGGAGAGAAACAATCTAAATGTTTACCATAGTGTATCTTTTTTACTCGGCGATTAAAACCGTTCAATCTGAGTTTTTAAAAGCACGGTCAGGGAGTGGAATGGTAAACGGTAGGGCCCTTGAGTTTGTTGCTTGGTAAACAGAATCAGTCTTCCCAGGATGGATAATTTCCTGAAATGACCTACCCTTCCATCAGTGAACTATTTACTCGTGAAGAAAATGATCTGCACCTCTCACCACAACACTACACATAAGAGCTAGATGATTGATGATATTCCACACTCTCATTCACCAATTATTATTACTTTTATAGGGAATAGTGATTAGCAAATGATCTGAATTAGGACTCTCACTATATATATGTTTATTATTAAAGATTATCACTTAATAGTCTTTAAAGTCAGATGTGTTGCCTTTATTAAGGTCGTGTGGCACGGTGAATGAATGTTTGGATATGGCATATCTATTTGCATTTCTCCCCTCATTTTCCTTTCATGATGTGGGATTCAGGCTCAGCCAATGCTTTTATGGGATGAGACCTGTAATCCCGCCCACAGTAGCATGTAACTACCCCTTATGATGAAAATGTGAACAGAGTTGTGATTGTGACCAGTCTGCCTTCCCTGCTGCTGTAGGCATCTCTCTGTAAAACCTTTATCATGTGTAGTCTCACGTCCTTCCAGGATGCAGGGTATTTGGTTATGTAACCAGACTAAAGAATCAACAATGAAGCTGCAAAACCATGATCTTTTTTGAGCTCATGATTAGTTAGATTTTCCTTTAAAATCATTTCTTCAGTTCCCCTTTAAATAGAAAAAGGAGGAAAAAAAAGGGAAAGGAAGGATATTTTATTTTCAATGGCCTTGAGTCGAAGATTCTTTCATGGCTAAAGTGGCAAAGTTTAACCCTACATATCCTGAAAAATCTTGATGACTTGTGTACCTTTGAGTCTTTTTTTCTATTTATGTGCAATAAGATAAATTAAAGGAAAAAAATTTTTCACCATATAACTCTTTAATTATATTGATTATTTATGTTATTTTCCTTATGTAAGCAAAAAATAATTGCCTCAAACAGTGATTTGACAATATTCAGTAGTGTCACTTAATATTGAACAAGAGGTATTAAGGAATTCCCTTCTGGCCAAACCCAAAACATGGTTTCCTTAAAGCTTCTGCACGATCTTAAAATTGCTAAAACACTTTTAGGAAACTTTAATTCTATTAATGTATGATTCCTTTCTGAATGTTAATAGACATGTATTTACTTTAAATTTTCACTTATTCCATGTTACTCCCTGGTGATAAATGTGGGTTTTTTTCTACATATACAAGTTGAATATTTTATTTTGGTTAGGGTCAAATTTTTGTAAACTGTATCTATATATAACATAGATATAGTTCCCTAGACATGCAATATTATCTCTGGAGCAAAACATCAAAACCACATGTGAAAATAGCTTATTCCTCTTCACTTCCTGCAGAATTTCACAGGATGCCCTTGAAAATTACCAGTTATTAAATACCAGTGAACCAATGGGTAGCAAGAAAGGAGGGAGGGAATATGGTGATAAAGGCAAAATCTAACTATTATACCAGGTCCTCCTTTTTAAGAAGTAGTAACCTGTGGATTTGGAGCACTGATGAACATCGAATATGCACTGAGAACTTTTTTTTGCTTGTTTACTTAAACTCCAGAAGCTCTCTGTGCATCACTGGACCCACTGGAGAGTTTAACTCACTGATAGGCCCTTCCCTTGTAGAACTATTCTCATCTCTTGTAATGTGAGGTTACTACAAAATCCACTCTAAGATGAGCAGTTTCACGTTGTATGTTTTGCAATGTGCACTTTTGTTGTTGAAACCACAACTTCTCAGCGTATGTAAGACACAGATTTCAGAAACGTCATAAATTGGCATTCTTTTGGCTGCTCCCCAGTTTCTTAATCAAGGCATACCTATGTGTGTATGATTAAGTTCCATTGATTAAGATGGAACCAAAAAAAGTATCCTTTATCCCATTGAATAGGACGACACAGTAGGAAAACAGAGTTGCTGGTATATATATCATAAAATTGGCAAGGTAATGAGGAAGAATTTTTGATTCCCCCTATGACCAGTTAACCTTCACAAAGGCCTTCGTCTGGTCTTATCAGAAAAACTTTCCCGCATTTTCTAGAGAAAAATGAAAAAACTCTTTTTAGGAGCACAATGCAGTTATATGTCTGTATTTTCATAGCTTTAGCAAACTTCTTGATAAAATACCCCCGTTTCAACAAACTCCCAAGTGCTCATTGCTTGAATGTAAAATAAAGACTGCATCCTAAACATTTCAAAGGGAAATTTCACTGGGATCCTTAGACCTGCTCCTCTATTGTAATTTTTATGTAACTGAGGCCTGTGCTCCCTCCTCCCCTCCAGTCTAACATAAAAGGTCAAAACTGCCACACAAAAAACTTGCTTTCAATGTGAAAATAGAACATGTAATTTTGGGGACTGAAGACTTTCTGCATCAAAGATCTAGACAGCCTTAACTTTTGTAAAAAAAAAAAAAAAATTTTCAGCATTCTCTTTTAACAAAATGTTTCATGAAATTAATGGCTTTTTTATATTTCATGACTGTTTTCTAAGTTTCTACAGGTTGAGGTGTAAATGGCCCTCTTGTGCCCACATCGCCTCTTAGTAGTCACCTGGGCCTATTTTTTGCAAGTCACTGCATTTTTGTTAAAAGAAAATCATATTTCACAAACCATAAAATTCTCCTTCTGGAGTGAAAGAAGAGAAATACAGAAAGAAAAGAATTACAGGGTGGCTTTCTTTTTATTTCCCTATGGTTAACGTACTGTATGGTATATCTGTTTACAGAATGTATCTGCCTTGTGATGTTAACAAAATGAATGACAAAAAACAAGTTCTGATGTGCCATTGACAGTTTGCCTTAGCATCGCTGTTTATGTTCTTCCTTTCTGTCCTTTTAAAAATCAAGGTTGTATTCCAAAGCTGTATTAACACAACATTCTCTTCTCCACTCCTACCCAGCCTTCTTCAGAGCTGTGAATTTCATCACGGGAGGCTTGAGGCAGAACCTTGCAGGTGTGACTTTAGAGGGCTAAGGCGGGCATAGCATGGGCCTTCCCTCTGCCTTTCTACCAACCAAACCTGATTCTCTGTTCCCATCTGAGCCCACGGAATCATACTCTGATCTTCCGGGGGTGGAGGTCACGTGGGGCACATGAACTCCTGCATTCATTTTCTCACAGCCCTGCCCACTGTGAGAGAAGTGAACTTGAGGACCCCCCCCCCATCTAGGTCTGGGAGCATATTTGTAAGCACAATTGGCAAAGCTTAGAAAAAGTGTGAGGGATGGACTCAAAGCCGTGACTGAAGAGCATGCTTATTCTCTGTAGAGTGTCAGATGAGCAGCATGATATGGGAGGAGATAGGAGTGGCTGTAGAAATGGAATATTTTACATTTATGTATTTTTTTAAGGAATGATATTTTTATAATGAAATCTATATGCATTATGAAGCTTGAGTTTGAAAACATCTTTGATTGCCTGAGTTATTTCTCCATTCCATTCAGGTAACTTTCTGGTGAATTCTGTAGCACCTGGCCAACCTTTGAGGGCAGGAACAAAGGGCCTGTGACTTGACCTCGCACTGCCCATGCATAGGATCCAATGTTTCCAAATAGACTGAGCTTGGAAGATTGAGCTTTTTACACCTGCCATTAGAGAAACTGTGACATAGGGCTTGATAGCTCTCTGGGCTACACCTTGAATAGTATATAATGATCTTTTGTAAGGAGATAGCTATTTTAAGTGCAAGCCAAGCCCAGCAACTATCAAAGTCCAAATCTTTCACATGCTTAAAGAGTAATTGCTACATTTGAGGTTAAGGGACCACTTCACTATGGTGCATTTGAAGAATATACGTGAAATGGTGAGTCAGAAGCATCTGACCACCTACAGTTTCTACATAAATATATAAACCAACAGTATAAAACTTACCAGGCATCACTGGCCTTCCACCTGTCTGTCACGGGAGCTGCATTTTCAGAGTGACGTAGAGACAGGAAAGGATTATCTTCATCCGTAAAGGAGATTCTGAATATTTAGAGTTCTTGATTTTTCCCCCCAGTTTTCTGCCAAATTCTCAAGACCCCATCCCAGTCATACTGTGTTCCCGAAGCTCTTCACCCACACCTGTTTCTCTGTCTGGTTGACAGAGTTGTCAAGTATCAGGGGTGGCTCAACACTGGTGTGAGACTCTCATCTCAAGCAGCGTCCTTCCCCAGAGGGGGGCCTTTTTTTAACTACCCTAACACACCAAGATCCAAGGTCATAAACACTCTCTCCATTTCAAGAAAAACCATTCCTCTGGTTCTCAGCCACTCACTTTCATTCCTTTGTCACCAGAATCTCTTCAGCAGGCCCAACCCCAGCCCAGCTGGGAACGTTGCTGTCGTGTAGACACCTCCAAAAATGACAGAACTATGCAATCACCTGAAGGTGCTAAGGGAGAAGCAGTTCACTCTGGTCTCTTCTTACTAAGGAAACCTCTCAATGTCATGATGAGGTGGGCCAGGAGATAGCCTGCCACTTAGTTTTACAATGGCAGGTCTTGATACACAAAGAGACCACCAGGCAATGGCCAATATGAACAGTTCTGCGTGTAGCTCCAACTCCAATTCTGTGATATCCTATTCTGGCAGGTAGGAAGAGTTTTATCCTTCACAGGGTTCTGGAACATTCTTTCCTCCTCTCTAAAGCTCCTGACTTAGGAGAGTCAAAAATCATACAGGGGTTCCAGAAAATGTTGTGTCTGATGCAGCTTTCCAGTGAATGTAGGTTGTTGATGGAATTTTCAGCTTTAGCATCTTACTTGGGGTGAGTGACGTCTCTGTAAATACTTCCGTTTGGGGTTGGTTGGTGGGGGTGGGGGTGGGAGCCTGTCGTGCTTACTCTGAATTAGCTTGCTGGGCTAGCTGCTGTACCTTGTAACCTGAAGTGTACTTTGACTGTTCTGTTTCCTCCAAATGAAAAACAACAAAAACTGACTTCAGAAAAGACACTGCCAGCGACAGCTGACGCTGTTCTTGTAGCTTCCCTCTGTTCCTCTGTACAGTATTAATAGACAATAAACTGCCTTTTCACTGCATCTACCTCTGTGTGTCTGAGCTCTGATTCTTTCCCCTTTTCACTTACCACTAGCGAACTTCAGACTGTGCTGGGAGCCCCCTTCAACTGCTCATTAAAACTAAACACTAATCCAGTAGCTCTCACACTTGACCGTGCTTCAGAATCACCCAGGGGTTAGCAATGTGAAAGCTCAGTTACACCTCTGGAACTCAGAGTCAGATTCGTGGGTGGGACCTGGTGACATGAAGGTTTAAGAACGTCTCCAGGCGATTCCAATACAGGTGGTACCTAGACTGTGGGTTTGGGTGCTGCTTGGTGGGCACTCTCGTGGCTTGCCCGTTCCAGCTGGTGTCCACACTAACTAATCCAACCTCCCACTGTTTCCTCTCTCTAACCCCTTTCCACACATTCTCTCCACAACTGCCATCCTTTTCCTTGTTCCTTGCAAGCCCTGAGCAGCAGCCCAGTCTGTGATTACACAGGTCAAACTTAGGCTGCCCTTAGGTTAAGTGGTAATAATAAGTGACAAGGTCCACGCAATCTTCTAAACAGGACTGTCCGAAGACACACAGGGACATTGTTTCTCTTGGTCACAGCTCTTTTCTTAAGCAGAGGGTTTCCATCAATGGCCAGTTAGCAAATATTTTTGGCTTTGTAGGCCAAATGATCTCTGTCATGACGACTCACCTCTGCCAAAACGCAGCCATACACAATATGTGAATGAATGAGTGTGGCTATGTTCTGGCACACTTTGTTTACAAAAACAACTTTATTTACCTTGTCTGATTTGGCCCATGGGCTTGTAGTTTGCCAACTCTTGTTCTCTAACAGGACCTGGAAACTAACATGTACTCAAAAAAGGAGAAGGTAAAAATGTGGCAGGAAAGAATGAGCAAAGAACAGATGTGATGCCTATCACCTGCAGAACTGTCGCAGAATCTGGTTTTCTTTGAGGATATTGAGTAAACGAATCAGCTGGGGAGTTCTCATCTGGTTGGGTTCTATGGTAGTTTTTTTGATGTCTTTATGCATGGAGATAACTTCAAAGATGGAAACAAGAGTGGTGCCTTGTAGACTGTCAAACAGGCTGAAATTGACAAGAATTCAATCAATAGAAAGTGGAGGAAATGCAAGACCATCTTGTCCTTATTAAAAGTGCTGGGGCTACCAGAACCTGGTCCCCAGGTCCCTAAGCATTTGTCCAAGTGTTTGTGGAGCTGTGTTTTGTCAGGTTCATCCTACACAGTGAGCAGCAGGGCTGTCTTTACGTTATTCCCCTTGTTCATCGAAATACTCTTCAGTGTGTAGACATGCAGGCTGGAACTATGATAGCACATCACACGTCTCACAGCCCTAGGGCGTACTAACAGGGACAAATCTAGGAGCATAGGAAAAGCTAGGTATTTATCTCCATCCCCCGTGTTGTTGTGGAGTTGAAGGAAATAACATTTATGCAAAGCACTATGTAAGCTTGAAGTCAATGACAAATGTTTATTTACATGTCATGAGAAAGTTTCTGTTGCTCTGTCCAAATGTGAAGTCTAAGCTGTTCAGGTGTGTTTCAGAACTGGTATAAAAAAGGAATCTGCTTTGCCCTCCTGGAGGGGTGAAGCTGCTTTTGCAGTGCATTGAATCATATGAAATTACCCTTTTGGTAATGGTTATGATAGATCAATAATGGTATCTTGATTATTGACAGTTTCATATAGTTCAACCTAATGATTCTATTCCGGGATAATTTCCCATCACAGAGGGAAAAAGATTACCAGATGGACTCTAACTATAGCTGGAGGAATTTAGATGAGAAAGTTAGACCTTTTTAAGGAACGTAGTTGAGTACTATTAAGTAGACCTAGGCATTTTCCCTGGGAGGGTAGGATTTCCTTTAATCCCACATCAATACTGTGAAGTAGACATTGCTGTTATTCTTCCTTTATATATCAGGAAACTGAATTTCAGAGATAGTAAGTACCTTGCTCTATGTAAAAGAGCTAAAAATTGGTGTGAGAGAGAAGAGGAACAAGTTGCAAGTTCAATTCTCTTTATTTTGTCTCACATAGAGGACTCTATGTCATAGAAGTAGTGAGGGGATTGCCCTGAGACAGGAGACAGAAAGATTTGGATAATGGAGTCATTTATGCAAGAAAGACAAAATGACATCATTTTGCACCTGTACCTACTCAAGCAAATGCTCCATAATAACACCACCCCCTGGAGGCTGGGAGGTGTCTCTGCAGCATTTCCTCACCAAAGGAGAAACAGAGGGCAAAGTCACCTTGTTCTGTTATCTGTTCATCAGGAGTCCTATTGTTTTGTTTCAGTTTTTCTTTCCTCATTCATACAAAGGATGCACAAAATTGCTCAGAACAATTGCTCTGTGACATCTAAGAGTGGCATTTCAATCAAATAAGCAAAGGTGGCTTTGTGGTGGTTGTTGACAATGATGATATTATTATTATTATTGTTTTGCCCATGTTGTAACAGCTAAGAGGAGCATTATGCAAGTCCTTTTCATCTAAGCTCTATCACCCTTTGCTAGCCACTACACTGTCTTCCCAGCAGTCCGTAAGCCCCGCTCTTCTCAAACAGTGTCAAATCCTCTGGTTTATCGGTAACACAGAAAAGCAGGGATTTTTCTATTTAGAAGTTAAGGCTACAGGATCTCTAAGGGATCATTATCTAGGGCCGATGTTACAGACTGGTTTATCCAAATTCAGGGCCTGCAGGTATGTTTACCTGCATAGTATTTAAAACTCATTTTGAACTCCTTGCCACTAACAATAAATTAAGAGAGTTCTTATTTAATAGTATAGTTCCAGCTTCTCTTGATAATTCAAAGTCTCTAGCAACAGTAGGCCTGCTTTCTTAGTTGACAATCACATGACACTGATGGCAGCTGCTAACTCTAGAGGAGCCATACTTTCTTGTTCACCACCGCCCTTCTTCCTGTTATTCTTACTCCTGGCCAGCTTCCTTCCTGCCTGGCCCCAATTGGCTTTTGAGTATGTGACCCCTAATCTACCATCATCCACTCATTTTGTGGGTGGCTCAAATAAGTCATAGGTGGAATAGGAAGAGAAT
The DNA here is from genome assembly GCA_963574355.1 of Loris lydekkerianus. Classification (NCBI taxonomy): domain Eukaryota; kingdom Metazoa; phylum Chordata; class Mammalia; order Primates; family Lorisidae; genus Loris; species Loris lydekkerianus. The sequence continues at coordinate 37,212 of CAUYPK010058838.1, read as the reverse complement.
GACAGAAGCAGAACTGGTGATGAAGTCCCCTGTACCCTTTGGAAGAACAAGGCTTTGCACTGTGTGTGCATTCGAATGTGCTAGAGGCTTTTTCAGTTTAATACCAAATTCACAATTCGAGTGAAAAAAATCCACTTCCTACAACAGCGTAAAGTCTATAGATTACTCCTCCCTCTATTCCTGAGGTTAAATGAACAATGTAATGTTTTAAGGAACTTTATGGTATCATGTGTTCCATGGTAAGACATTTTATTCCTGGAAAAATAAACAAAAACTTTGTAGCCAACAGTCTGAATCCACTGTCAGTAGTTCTGGGGGCTTTGTATTCCTTCTTAGTAAAAATAACAAGAGGCAAAGCCAATACATATTTCACTTTAAGTGCAATCTTCCCTCCTCTACTAATCCTTAGTCTTTTGTCATGTTCCTGAGGTCATGTAGTCACAGAATAGTATATTCTCTAATGTTCATGTTTTTATCTTACAAAGAACAGTGATCAGCACGGAAGCTCAACAATCCAAAGGACTGATAAAACAGGAATCTTTCCTCCCAGCGCTTGTCATCAAAAGCCAATGTGATCTGGGATTTGTTTGTTTTAATTTTAACTAAAGCCTAATCAAATTTAAGACAATAATTGTACTTGCCAATTTTTTTGTTTGTTTTAATTTCCAAGTCACTGGCCTTAAAAACATGAGCCATGGACATACTCTTTTCAGGACAGGGTCCTTAGGTCAGCCTGAGACAGCCTGGAAGTGGGACGAGTTCTGCAATCTCTGTGAATTGTCCATACCCTCAGAATCCACCAACTTAAATTCCATTTCTTAAAGAGCTTATTTCAAAATGAAGTTCAAGGATAAGTTCAGCTGCTTCTACTTTCCCTGCTTGAATTCTAACTATACCTCAGAGACTTAGTATGAGGTGCTGATATATATCTGAACTCAGTTTTTCCCTAAACTTTAGACTTTGGGGTATCACCTTAATTATTTTTGCCCTGCTTGTATACCACCCATGTACCATGATTTAATATTTTGATTGACTTCTTTGATTTAATTTACATAAAAGACAACTTTATACCACTATCATAAATAGGTATCACATACCAAAAAACTCAAAATAAATGTAAATCAACATTATTAATTTCCAGCTGCATACAGATGGCTGATAATACATACAGTTACCTGAGACCAACTCTCTCATGTTAAAAGGAGGTAATAGCCTGGTTAGACAGATGTCAAAAATATACTGTATATGCAACTTTGTGAGAGAACTTGAACCAGAAAATGTATACCTCCATCTCTTGAATATAATCAGATGGCATGAAAGAGAATCAAATGGTAATAAGCGTTTTGCTGTGCGAGTCAGTGTTATGCATGACCATGCCTACTTACTGCTAAAATTTGGGAACCACTGCCTTGCCATTCCCTTTTAAAACCCCAATTCCTCATTTAGAAGGTTAGGGTAGGAAATGCAGAGCGACTTACTGAAAGCAACAGGAAGAGCAGAGACTGAGCTAGGATTCAAGCCCAGGTCAGAGTGACTTCAAATCCATTCTGTTACACAAGGTGCTCGTCATGCTAGTCCTTTTATAAGGAATGAATTGAATACATCAGCAGCAAACTTAAGCTCTCCGGTAAGATCTCAATCATTTAAACAAACAAAAGTAACATCTGTTCCAGCTGAAGAGCTGTCTCTGGCATAAGCAGTTTTTTGCCCATGGAGGCCAGATTTGATTGGGCTCCTGCTGTGTTTTTCAAGCAAAGTGATGTGGTCAGCTGTGAGTTTTCAGATAGAAGAGGAAGATGATGTGATATATACAAGCAGGCAGGGCCATTCATGGGCCCAAGGGCTGACTCCACTGTAAGATACTCTTGCCTGTAGCTGCACTCTGCCTCCTGAGCACTTCTTCTGCGCGGAGCACTTCTTGGCTAACTCTTGAAAAGTCAGGGATTCAGTCGACACAAGCTGGAACCTGGCTCAACACTAGAGAATAAGCAGACGTGAGTGGAGAAAGGATCCCTCAAGGATAGCTCGGCTTCATTGTTCTCTCTTTCCTTTTCTCTTCTTTCTATTGAAGGGGCCCCAGTGTTTTTCAGGTGAGATGCATTCCTACCTGTAGGGTGGGTTGAACTTTTTTAAAGGTTCATTCATTCTTTCAGGAAGTACCTTGTCAGAACTATTTGGTTCTCATTTCTTGCTGCACATTAGAAGTAGGACATTTTCAAATAAACATACATATATGTGTGTAGATAGCTATAAATTATGCTATGAGGGCACCCCACACCAGAGATCCTGATTTAATTGGTACGGGTGAGGCCAGGGATATTTATCAAATGGCACCAGGGCTAAATGAGAGTTAGCAAGTGCTAGAAACAATAGCACAGGAGTGGGGGGGGGGGCAGGCAGCCGTGGGCCCAGGCCACAATCCTTGTGTCAACTCTGAAAGCCAAGGGAAAAAGTAGGCTTTGGGCTCAAGAATGAAGTAAAATCCTAAGTCTGTTATTGGCCAGCTGAGTAATCGTGGACAATTAATTTCCCTTCACCAAGCCTCTTCTGTAGAATGAGGCTTCTATTAATATTAGGAATGGTTTCCCTTTCTCCTTTCTTTTCCATTACAAAAGTATTTGGGGCAGTTTATTGAAAAAACCAAGAAAAAAACAGATAGAGAAACAAAATCAAGGGAAAAATAAGGGCCAGTCTTGGTGACTCATGCCTGTAATCCTAGCACTCTGGGAGGCCAAGGCAGGTGGATTGCTGGACTTTAGGAGTTAGAGACCAGCCTGAGCAAGAGAGAGACCCCATCTCTACTAAAGTAGAAAAGTTAGCTACAAATGGTGGTGGGCACCTATTGTCCCAACTACTGAGGAGGCTGGTGCAGGAGGATCTCTTAAGCCCAAGAGTTGAGGTTGCTGTGAGCTATGACGCCACAGCACTCTACCTAGGGCAACAAAGTGAGACTCTAGCTCAAAAAGAAAGAAAAAATAGAAAAGTAAGAGGAAGCTGGAGGACCCAATCTAGCACACATTACTGAACATTTGATTCAGTTTGTAAAATGTATGACATAACACTACTTTTATTTATATACTTATCTTAACCAACCCACTTAATTCTAAGATTGTGGATCTGTTTTGAAAAAAAAAACAACATGAGATTATAGAAACATGAGCATTTGAGTGTGAAGGGACCTATGACCTGAGCTTTGTTCCAGTTATGCCATTTATTATATAACTTTACAGAAAGTCATTTTTCCTCTCTTAGCCCTTACTTTTTCATCTATAAAATGAGTAGTTTTACTGGATGACAACTAAGGCGATTTTGGGGAGATATTCTAGGTAGAAATCCACTTCAAGAGTATTTTGCTTAATTTAAAAGGGAAGGAAAGGAGCCAGGCATGGTGACTCACGTCTGTAATCATAGCACCCTGGGAGGCCAAGGTGGGAAGATCCCTTGAGCTCAGGAGTTCGAGACCAGCCTGAGCAAAAGCAAGACCCCCATCTCTACTAAAAGTAGAAAAGTTAGCTAGGCAGGCAAGGTGGTGGGAACCTGTAGCTCCAGCTACTCAGGAGGCTGATGCAGGAGGATCTCTTGAGCTCAAGAGTTTGAGGTTGCTATGAGCTAGGCTGATATGATACAGGGGCACTCTAGCCTGGGCAACAGAGTGAGACTCTGGTCTAAGAAAAAAAGAAAAGAAAGAAAGAAAAAGGATGAAGGAAAGACAGAATCAGAGAGAAAGAAAGAGAAAAGAAAGACATTAAGAGGAAGGTGCTTTTCCTAAAAGGTGCTGAGTCCCTGGCCTTTGAAAGTCATTTGCTGGCCTGGCCTGGCCTGGCCTGCGGAGTCCCTGGGTGAATCCCAACACTGCCTTGTTCCAGGGTCTCAAAACCCAGTGGCCTTTTTCCTGTATGTGAAACTCAGTGGGGGGGGAGGGGGGGAATACATGCCTGGCCAAAATTTATAGTTCACCATGGCTGGAAATAAAGAGTCTGAATTCTCCTTTTAAAAAGAGAGACAGAATAACCCTTGCCCAGCGTCTCTTCTTGCCCCGCGTCTCTCTCCTAGGAGACTCGGTAAACCTGCCAACTGAGAATCTCCCGGGGTGAGTGCAGCAGACACACACCACTGCTCACCTGTTCTAGAAGGTTTTTCTAAAGGAACCTTGAGTATTTGAGCAGCAGCCTGACAGTGCTTCTCTCCAAAGACAAATGGGTAACTCTGGCCAAAATACAGGCTCCTTCTCTCATTCTCCCTGTGACGCTCTGCCTCATAGCTGGATATCCGGATCTGAAATTGATGAACCAGTTCTGCTCCTTAACAGTTCTGTGTCTTTGGGCCAAACACTTGGCCTTTACGCTCCATAGTATGCCATGGGCGGTTGCCTAAGCATGAAAGTATTTATATTGATCGAAAGAGTTTTAGAAGCAGTGGATAGAAAGCTAGTCATGGAAATTCCAAGTTGAGTGGGGTTAGCTGACTGAGGTTTAGCTGAAGATAGTTTGGTTTCAGGTCTTTCCATCTGAATGTTGGAATGAGATGTGGGAATTTTTAGATCATTTCCTGAAGCTACAGCTGGATAATGAAATCCTTCATTGCCAGTGTCCGGGTATCCATCGAGTCATCACCAAGGCATGCCCCTACTTAGGAAGAGCAGAGAATTGCTGCTTTGTTCTTTTCCTCCAGAATCAAAATCAAAACCTTCTCCCTGAAATAAAAAAATCTACTAAAATTTAATGCCTTCTTCTCTATCTTCCTTCCCCATCAAACCTTAGTTCTCACTGGCTCCTTAAATAAATTCTCCTTTGTAAGTAAGGAGCCTACACCTGTGCCTCACTGGCTGCAACCACCTCCCTCCTCTTGACTTAGCCTGTTGTACACACCTGGAATAGCACGCACTTCCTGCCTTTGGAGAAGTCTTATCCCACTCAGCTTGGGGGGGCTTTCTTCTCATACCAGCCCCTGTACCTACCCACCCCATTGTTTTCAGCCCTCTTCTGTACTTCGTTCTCCCACTGTTTTAACATGTAACTGAGCTCTGAATTCATTTGATAAAAGACTCAGTTTTTTTAGTTCCAGAAATGTTTCAGGAGCAGCATCTTTTTTTTTTTTTAGAGACAGAGTCTCACTTTATCACCCTCGGTAGAGCACTGTGACGTCACAGCTCACAGCAACCTCCTACTCCTGGGCTTAGGCGATTCTCTTACCTCAGCCTCCCGAGTAGCTGGGACTACAGGCGCCTGCCACAACACCCGGCTATTTTTTTGTTGTTGTTTGTTTGCAGTTTGGCCAGGGCCAGGTTCTAACCTGCCACTCTAGGTATATGGGGCCAGTGCCCTATCCACTGAGCCACAGGTGCCATCCTCAGGAGCAGAATCTTTTCTCTCCAAATTAGTTGACCTTCACCCAGAGACACAGACTTGCAGACTATAGTTTAAAACCACCATCAAGATTTAATGCCACCTTGGCTCCCAAGAGTGAGTGGGGAAGGATGGGACAGGAATCCTTGCCAGAAAAGGAAATTATGGTTTTTATTTCCTCTTATGTCCAGGAAGGTGTAGTGTTCTTTGTCAGCAAACAAGGGATTGGTATTATGCTGATGGCCATGGGTCCTCTGAACTTCTATCAGCAGGTTCCAGGCAAGTTTAGCAGCAGAAATATAGACAAATAGTTTTCCTGTACCCATAGGAAAAGAGTATGTGCATGGGTGGCCTGCTAGAGTACACCAGTTCTGGCTGGTGGGAAAGGGGACTGAAGTTCCTCAGCAGGGCTACTAGGTATTATTGTTCGGGTTGCATACTGCACAAATCTAGAGAGCTCCATTCACGCAGAGTAGGATGTGAATGGTGCCCTTAGAGTTGTGCAGTGCACCACAAGCATACTGTACCTGTTCAGGCAAAAGTAACATACCAGTTCTTTGGAACATGTAGCCAAAAATCAACTAGAAACTTACATTATCATCATAGCATCTCACCTGTATTAAACTTGCTATATGTCAAATTGCAGGAGCCATTTTTAATCCTATGGACTAAGGCCTTGAATTTCTAAGAACCAGTAACCAAAACATACTCTGAGGGAGCAGGCATATTCTTCCTTGAAGAATCAAGTTAAGTTTAATTAAATTTAAGTACAGTTAAGTTTAGTACAGTATGAACATATGGCACAGGATAAATGTTCCGGGGTGCTGTAGCTGGGATCATGGACCGAAATGAAAAGGGCAGGGCCATTTGCTTTTCTCTTGAAGGTAGAGCAGAATTTCCCAGAGTGAAAAGTTTACCAGTGACCATTTAGGTTTTTCTGACTAGGGTGACCATGTGTCCCAGTTTACGTGTATTTTCCCAGTCTGGATTTCAATAGTGTTCCAGTTAGGAGAAAGAAGTGTATGGTCATGCCACCTCCAGCAATACAGATGGGAGTCTCTGCTTTGCCAACCACCCCACACCTCAGACCAAACTTTCCTTTCATTCATCGATGGCTTGGTAATTCCTGGTGATGTAGAAGTAGCGCTGACAGTGATGGACTGCATTGAAGGATCAGACGACTGTCATGTGACAGTCAGCCCTATCACATCAAATCATTTCTTTTTTTTTCTTTGCCACTTTTGATCATTTCATGTTCCTGTGGGGACTCAGTGAAGAAGACCCCCAGAAACACTCCCAAACCCAGTACTTACATGGCAAAGAGAGACTCAACAGAGGACATTGGCTCCTGGCCTGTGTCATTTGCTTCTGCCCACAATGATTAATGAGGGAGATTCACTATTGGGTGTGTGCAGTAGTTATAATTGCCACCAACAAGATGCAGGAGGGAGGAGTGTGGCTTAAAGTCCTTTGCAAATGCACATTCATTCAACAACAACTAAGAAACACACCCAAGACTATGCAGGAGCTGCCCAAGGCCTGAACATGTGCTGCATGGAGGCTCAGAGTTCTGGTTCCCTGGCCACTTGCTTGCACCTCAGTTTCTTCATGTGTAGAGAGACAATGAAGGTTAAATCTCTTGCAAAGTATTTTGTACACGGCCTGGTAAATACTGGCAGAATTGTTAAAGTGTTAGCTCTTAGTAGGAATGAGAGCTGGGATGCAAGTCCAAAGAATGTTCTGAAGCAGGGAACAGCAACTATGGCCTTTGGAGTAAATCTGGCTCTCTGCCATTTTTTGTAAATAAAGTTTTATTGGAACACAACCATACTCATTTATTTACATATTGTCTATGCCTTGTTGAGTAGTTGGGAAAGAAACCATAGGGCCCATAAAACCTAAAATATTTATTGTCTGGTACTTTATAAAGGAAGTTGGCTCAGCTTGGTGCCTGTAGCACAGTGGTTACAGCGCCAGCCAAATGCACTGAGGCTGGTGGGTTCGAGTCAGCCAAGGCCTGCTAAACAACAATGATAACTACAACAAGAAAATAGACGGGTATTGTGGTGAGTGCCTGTGGTCCCAGCTCCTTGGGAGGCTGAGGCAAGAGAATTGCTTAAGCCCAAGAGTTTGAGGTTTCTGTGAGCTGTGATGCCATGGCACTCTACTGAGGGTGACATAGGGCGATTCTATCTCAGAAAAAAAAAAAAGGAAGTTTGCTGGCCCCAGGTTAAAGCATAAGTCAGATTCACAAATTTGCATTTTTATTCTCCTAGCATTTACTGAACACTGATTAAATGCCCTGATCTATAATAAATGTTTAAACATAGATTATCTTATTTGACTTTCCCCAGAAGTAGCTCTTCATAGATATCACTCCATTTTACATGAGATCTTCAGAGCACTTATGAGTATGTAACATTGCAGAGTCAGGATTCATATTCTGGTCTTGTGATCGTAACTCCAGAATTTTAGGAGTTAGGAGGGCAGGCATCTTGGAGGAATTGAGTTTGCACTTGCTATTGAAGGATGAGTGTGGCTGTCAATAAGCAAAGGGAAGACCCAGGAGAGGGCATTCTAGGCAGAAGGAGCTCATTGACCAAAGGGGCTTAGGTTGGAAGTTCAGGCTATCTCTGCTCATCCGACTTGGTAGAACACAAGGAACCTGAAGGGACTGAGGGAGATGAGGTGAAAGAAGTGGCTTGAGGCCAAGATGTACATAAACAGGTTGTTCTTCAAGGAAGAAGTTACAAACTGAAAGTTCAAGGTCAAGCCCGTAGACATATCATGCTTGACTTTTATTGTATTGATTCATACAAAGATTTTCCTTTTGAATTTCTAACCAACAAATCCTACATTTTCATCTTCTCTTGAAAAATCAAAAGATCTAGCCATGCAGGACCCACATTCCCAGGAGGCAGGAATAAGCTGGAGTTGAGTGGGGCTGTTTCCTTAGATCAGTGTTTTTCAACCTTTTGTATCTTCCCCACATACACTTGAACCTATAGTTTAACGTCCATGGCACATTTAAATGGTGTTTATAAAAAAAAAAAAAAAAAAGAGGTAAGAAAAAGAATATACTTACTGTGCTTTCAACTTCTATTTATTTATTTATTTATTTATTTTTTGAGACAGAGTCTCACTTTGTCACCCTCAGGAGAGTGCTGTGGCATCACAGCTCACAGCAACCTCAAATTCTTGGGTTCCAGCAATCCTCTTGCCTCAGCCTCTCGAAGGTGTGGGACTACAGGTACCTGCCACAACACCTGTCTATTTTTAGAGACGGGGGTCTCACTCTTGCTCAGGCTGGTCTCGAACTCCTGAGCTCAAGCAATACACATTGCCTCAGACTCCCATAGTGCTAGGATTACAAGCATGAACCACTGTGCCTAGCCTGTGCTTTGAAATTCTTTTGAATATAATTTAACTAATGGTCTTTACAATTTTTTGTGGCATACCTAAGAGCCTCTCGTGGCATAGCGGGGTGCTGTGACACACCAGTTGAAAATCGTTGCTTTAGATGGAGTATTTGCTTTCCTATGGGTTTGATCGGTACCATCTTAGACCTAAGTAAGAGCAGCCCCCATCCTGGGCCTTAGGTTTTATGAGATTTTCCTCTGGTCACACCCCTTTTTTTCCATGGGGTGAGGAATCTTTGGACCAAAGAGACTTGCTCACTCCCTGCCACTCTCCTCTGTGCTTCTGCTACCAGGACTCAGGTTTCCCTCCTCAACAGCCCATGCTCACTGTTAGGACTTATGTGGGCCCCTGGGTGGGTCTCTCTTCCCTAGGGTGGGCCACACTGAGGATAGGGTATGTGCAGATGCAGCTCTGAAATGCAGGCTGGGTGTCCACCATGGGCATGCAAGGCCCCTAGAGGTGCAGGACAGAGCTGGGACAGAGAAGGGGAGGGAAATGTTTAACAGGCCAGAAGATCTCGCTCTGCACCACCAGGTCCCAATGTGGCATCTCTAGGAATCCAAGAACACATGACCTAGACTTGGCCTTCTGAGTCAGTATCAAGTATGTTTAATACAAGAGAAAGTAGTTTAATAATTTGGGGGTAGACTTTCAGCTTTTAAATACTGTGACATACTGTATGTGGCCATCTATTTGTGCATTTGCTCCAATCCCCCAAAATATTTCAGGTGAGCCTGATGCAGCCCTACCAGTTCCTATTGTCTTAGATGAGAGCTGTGTCCCTTACTGACATGACCTATCTGTTGTGTACAGGCATAGGAGTTTGTAGCCCTGGCTGCAAGTGATCAATGGGGAAGAAGTCTGAAGGACTTTTATTAGGGGAGAGTGTGCCAAATAGGCCACTCCAAGCAGAGACAGTGGCAGGAAGGCCAGCAAAGGAGCTACTGCCCAAGTCCAGCTGAGAGATCACAGGTTTGACCCAGTGAGAGCAAGAAAGGAAGGGACAGATGCAAAGTTAATTATTTATTTTCCTTCTACAACAGTCTTTAGATTAAGGTGGCAGACTTATCCCAGTGTGCCTGAGATTTTCTTGGTTTTAGCTCTCAAAACTTTTGTCCCAGGAATGCCCTCAGTCCTGGTCACATTGGAGAGATTTGTCCCTCCATCTGTGGTGCTTGGGCACCACCGTACTGAGAGATTCTGATAATTCAGCTGGAACCAGGGCTTTAGACCTGAGCACAGCTTTGCTCTGGAAGCAAACTGTGCAGCTATTTCTGTTCCTTAACCCTAAATCCAAAAATTCCTCCTGAATAAGGCAAATAACTCTGTGGCCACAAAGGTTCCCTCCAGTGTTGCTGATCCAGTTCTTCAAGGCAAGGTTTTGACTTAATTAACTCACCCAGAGGCTTAAAATCTAGTTTTATGGTGGAAGCAGAGAAGAAGGTCCCTATCAGATCACCTTTGCTAGACACAAGGATGTCATTTCTCTGTCTTTTTCTGACCAGTGTCATTACCACCAGCATTGACAGAGATAACACGTAGACCCTTGAACTATGGAATCTTATTAAGTTAGATACTCATCTGTTCTGGGAAAAAATGTTGATTAGTAAATCAGAGTCCTCAGGAAAACAATCTTTAAGCCTCCAAAACATGGCCTTGGACAAGTGACTTAAATTCTCTGAACCTCATTTTCTTCATTTATGTAGTGAGATTGACAATCCCTGCCCATAGATTTGTTTTGAGAATAAAATTTAAAATGCCTTACATACAAAAGAATTAAAAATGAGGACTTGAACAGAGATTTGTAGACCAATGTTCCTAACATTATTCTCAATAGCCAAAAGGTGGGGGAAAAAACAAGTGTCCATAACAGATGAATAGATAAACAATATTATTCAGCCCTGAATGAAATGAAATTTTGATATATGCTACACCACAGGTGGACCTTGAAACATTATGCAAAGTTAAAAATGCCAGACAGAAAAGGACAAATAATGTATCATTCCACTTACATGACGTTCTGAGACTAGTCAAATTCATAGACACAGAAAGTAGAATTGAGGTTCCCGGGGTAGGAGGAGGGGGCATGGGGAGTTAATTCTTTAATGGGTACAGAATTTCAATTTGGGATGATGAAAAAGTTCTGGAAATGAATAATGACGATGGTTGCACAGTAAGGTGAATGTACTTAAAGCTACCGAACTGTAAACTTCAAAAATGGTTAAAATGGTAAATTTTGTTAAGGTATGTTTTAGCAGCATAAAAAAATAAATGCCTCATGCAGAATCTGGCCATTGAAGATACCAGTGGGGGGAAAAGAGCTAAAAGGAGCTAAGAAGAGACTACTAAGTGTTACTTGAGTTCAAGGAAGGATTTGCCAAGGAGGTGGGATTTGAGATGGAATTTGTAGGACCGGGAGATCAGGCAAGGAAGGAGGCAGACCTGGCAGGTGGGAAACGTATAGGCAAAGGGTGACATGGTGCGTGTTGTGATGGAGTCCTGGTGATGACATTGGGTTGTGTTCTGTTTTCTGTTGGAGACCAGAATGGAATCAGTTTTCAAGGACCTTGGAGTCCAAGTTGACCTGCAGAGTAGCAGCACTGAAGCTGTTGGGGCAGGGAGATTAGTAAGAGCAGTGTTGGCAGGAAGATCATTCTGGGGCGTGAAATGGATTGAGTGGTACAACGCCAGATGCTAAGGACATCCAGGGAGCTGACAGAGGAGTCCCTGGCTAGATGAGGATAGAGGTTCTGCAAAACAATGGGAAGGGAGAGGCTAATTTCTTGATAGACTTAAGGTACAGGAGGAGGGAAAAAAGACAGTAAAGTGTTAAAGGTCTGGAAGCAGAATAACTTAATCCTGGAGCCAGGTCCCCTGTGTTCAGATGCCAGAGCTGAGGTTTATACCTTTCTGACCTTGGATAAATTACTTCATCTTTCTGTCCTCAGTTTCTTCCTCTGTTACCTGCGGATGGATGATGCAGTGATACTCTCTCACAAGGGTGTCATGAAGGTTAAATGAATTAATATTTGTAAAGCATTTAAAATAGTATTCAGCACAGAATATATGTTTGCTATTTTTACCTATTAAATCAGGGTGGTTGGTTAGTTGGGCTCTATTATACTTTTTGTTGTGTGTTTGAATTTTTTCAAGCATGACATTAAAATAATGTACTTTCAGAAAAGATACTGCTGAGGCGCACTTCTTAAACTTTGCCATGTGAGTGAAACCCTTGGCAGTCTTGTTAAAATGCAGGTTCAGTGCCGAAAAACACACTCTACTTTTACTGTTTCCTGACTGTGGGACCTTGGACAAGTGACCTTACCTCTTGGAGCCTCGGTCTCAATTACAGAGAAGGATAACGGAGAACTCACCTGCAGGGGAAGGTGTAAAAATGAAAGGCAGGAGGCTGTCCCCCTCGAGAGCATGTGGTACAGACCCCAGCCCTCAGAAAACACTCTGGGAAAAGTACTTCTGTTTTTACCTTCGTGCTAGTGTGGAGCCCTCTGACTAGGGGCAGCTCATTTCTGTAATGTTTTGTGTGCCTCAAACATATCATAGTTTAAGTATTCATAGGTTTTTTGTTTTTGTTTTTGTTTTTGTTTGACAGAGCCTCACTCTGTTGCCCAGGGTAGAGTGCTGTGGTGTAAGCCTAGCTCACAGCAACCTCAAACTTCTGGGTTCAAGCAAACCTCCTTCCTCAGCCTCCCAAGTAGCTGGGACTATTGGGGATGGGGCCCAAGGCTCTGCATTTCTAACAAGCTCCCGAGTGGTCTGGTGCTGCTGGGCCCCTGCTCACTCTTGAGTAGCAAGCTCATTGAGGAAAGGAGGTCTCCTGATGATGCCAGGGCTAGTGCTGTTCTGGCTATCTTCTGCTCCATTAAAAATCACCCAAACAAGGCCAAGCCCGGTGGCTCACACCTGTTATCCCAGCACTCCGGGAGGCCGAGGTGGGTGGATTGCCCTGAGCTCACAGGGTTCAAGACCAGCCTGAGTAAGAGCGAGACCCTCCCCCCATCTCTAAAAATAGCTGGGCGTTGTGGCAGGTGCCTGTAGTACCAGCTACTTGGGAGGCTGAAGCAAGAGAATCAATTGTGCCCAAGAGTTGGAGGTTGCTGTGAGCTATGATGCCACGGCATTCTACTGAGAGTGACAAAGTGAGAGTCCATCTCAAAAATAAATAAAAATAAAAGCCATGGCTCGACGCCTATAGCTCAGCAGCTAGGTCGCTGGCCACTTACACCAGAGCTGGCAGTTTCAAATCCAGCCCAGGCCTGCCGAACAACAGGGACAACTACAACCAAAAAGTAAAAATAGCTGGGTGTTGTGGGGGGCGCTTGTAGTCCCAGCTATTTGGGAGGCTGAGGCAAGAGAATCGCTTAAGCCCAAGAGTTTGAGGTTGCTGTGAGCCATGCTGTGATGCCATGGCACTCTACCAAGGGCAACAAAGTGAGACTCTATCTCAAAAAAAAAAAAAAAAAAAAAAAAAATCACCCAAACCTCGAGACTTAAATTAAAACAAATGCAATTAATTATTGCCCCTGTTGTTATTAGAATTACTATTATCTCTTGCTTGCAGCTCTGCGGTTCTGGCTCAGGACCTGCACTGGTCATCAGACACAGCTGGGCTAGATTCACTTGAAGTCGTCCTTGCTGTGGTGTCTGGTAGTTGATGCTGGCTGTCTGCTGGGGCCTCAGCTGGGGCCGTCAGCTAAACAAGGGTACTTGTTGTAGCAAGTACCTCCATGTGGCAAGGGGCTCTTCACAGCTCAGCAGCTGGGTCTCAGGAATGAGAGCCAGGGCAAAGCTGTGTCACCTTATCTAGCCTCTGAAGTCTCAAAGTATTCTGCCACCTTCCATGTGTTAGAAGCAGCCACTCAGGGCTACCCATATACAAGAGGGGCAATTGGACCCCATGTCTTGAAGGGAGAAGTGTCAAAGAATTTTCAGAGATGTCTTAAAGCCACCACAAGGGCTTGTTTATGAAAGCTCTGGCAGGAGCAAAAAGCTGCAGATGAGTCCTCCAGGGAAAGTTGACACAGGTGCGTTTAAATTTGTGGGTTTGAGGTACCGGGAGGACTTAGGGGAGCTCTTCTCCAATAGGCAGGGTGATGTGTGAATATCTGGGCATCTGCCTCTTCCAGTAAATTAGAAGCTCTGTGAATGCAGGGACTTGGGCTTTTTCTCTGTAGTAGTTCTAGTGTTTAGCACAGGGCTTGGCACACAAAAGGGACCAGGGAATATCTGTTGGATGGATGAATGAATGAATGGGAAAGGAGTTAGGATGGAGGCTCTGGGGTCTGAAGAGGAAAGAATAATAGAATTCTGGGGCCGCCCAGCAACTGCCTCTTAGAATGGACTCCTGCCTTTGCCCAGAGGCCACCACGGCCCTGGGGGTCCGGCGTGTTCTGTAGCTCTGGGCCCCTTGCAGGACCACTGGGCTGCGGGAGGCCAAGGTCTGCTGGGGATCCTCGCTCTTGACTCCACTAAATGGAAACTGAAATTAGAATTTCGGGAGAGGATGAAAAGCAGTAGAGCTGTCTTGATTATAATGATCTCACTTCTAAGCAGCTCTTTCAATTTCCTGTTTACAGCTTGAACTGAGAGCAGAGGCAGCCGAATATCGCAGGGCAGGGTTTTCTCTGGGGGGTTCTAGCTGTGGCAGCAACAGGAAACAGGGGGCAGTGTCCCTAGACAGAAGCCTTTGTCTTCCCACCACTCTGGTGGGCTGGCGTACCCTCCAGGGCGACAAGGGAGAGCTGCGGTTCTGGGTATGGACTTCGGTATCTACCACTCGTACCCAGCTCCCTGTCCACCACATTTCTGGGGAGTCCACGTGATGTCGGTGCAAAGGAATTGTAGAGGGAGGCGCCGGGGAGTCCAGCCTGGCTTTCAGGCTGAGTAGTTGGCTGTCTTTCACTTCTGAACACTGTGAGTGTCAGGAGGCACTGCAGAGGCTGGCTGTGTCAGGCCTCCGTCTTTTCTTCTAGTGATAGAATACAATCCCCAGAGGGAACGTTCCCAGACCCAATTCCTGTCCTGGCTACAGAACTGTGAAACAGACAGGGACATATGGGGAATTAGAGACGGAGAGAAATTGGTGACCGGAAGGCAACTGAGCAGCTGCAGGATTGTAAAATGCAAGGTTTCTGCTCGGACAGTGCTTCCTACAGACGTGTACATGGGCACACACATACTCACACTGACACATGCGCATGCACACACATGCTCTCGCACTGTCACACGGGCACGCATGTACTCATACACTGACAGACATTGCACGTGCATACAGTACTTACACTACTCACTCACTGACACACACGTGCATGCACACACCTCCTGGAAAGCACTCTTTGAAGATGGGACGTCTCAGAAGCATCTGAAAGATGAGCAGGCAGCTCTGCCAAGAGTAGTCCAGGTGTGAGAAGCAGCAAAGGCCAGGGTCAGGCAGTGCCACAGCTGGGAGCCTGGGCCTGGGGACAGTGTGTGGCTCCCTCCACACCCTTGGCTGTCTCCGCTCTGGGACCATGAGCCTGCCCTCACCCGGGACACCTGCCCACTCTATCCTAGACCTTACAGCATCTTTCTCATTCACTGCATCTCCTAGATATCATTCACAAAGGGTAGTGGATTTCAACCTTGCTCCACATACCAGTGGAAGAAATACCACTTTGGGCAGTGCCTGTGGCTCAGTGGGTAGGGTGCCAGCCTCATATACCAAGGGTGGCAGGTTCGAACCCAGTCCCAGCCAAACTGCAACAAAAAAATGTTGTGGTGGGCTCCTATAGTCCCAGCTACTAGGGAGGCTGAGGCAAGAGAATTGCCTAAGCCCAGGAGTTGGAGGTTGCTGTGAGCTGTGACATTATGGCACTCTACCAAGGGTGATAAAGTGAGACTAGAAATACCATTTTATTATTATTTTTTTTAATCAAATTATATTGAACTCAGTACCCCTCTGCTACTGGTCTGACTGATAGTCACACTCAGTCCTTCTTGGGGCTCCCTGGATCCAGGGTCATGCAAAGGCACAGTGCTCATCTTGGGGAAGGCCCATTGTCACTGCTTCTCAGTGATTTGTCCTGGGGTGCCCATTGTCCTGGCCCTCACAATCCCTTCATGGATAAAGTCTGTGTGGCTTCTGGGCCATGCTTGGGGACAGGAGTCTCGGCAGAAGCTGGGAGCCCCCGCCCTCTGCGTCCAGCATTCCTGCCTACAGCACAGTACTGCACTCTCATCCCCACCCACATTCAGCCTCTCCTCTTTCTCGGCTGCTGCTCCTGCGAGAAGGAACACCCAGCCCCCTGGACGCCTAGCTCAATTTCTCTGGTGAATTTTATTTTTAATACTCTTATCCAAGACTCAGAATTTTGGCTTTTGCAAAAGATCTGAAGGGCCCACTGAGCAAAAGCAGCTTCTGCCCAAGCAAAGGAGAACAAACCCACCCACCTGCCAGAAATGGAAAGGAAGGAGAAGGAGAGGAAGTGCCCACACAGATGTTTCCTGAACCCTGCCTTGAGGGGCTCCCAGTTCTCAGGGACGCAGTCCGGCCAGCCCAGGGAACTGGAACCCCCTGAGAACAATGTTTCTATCGGTTTTGTTTTCTTCTTTTTACATTTCCAATTCACCTGAAAACAATACTTTTGTAAAGTACAATGAAAATATGAATGATCAGAAATCTGAAATTCAAAAAGGACTCGCAGAATATAGGTACCTGTTTTTTGTTATTGGATTCAACAGATTGCTGTAAAAGAGTCTAAACATATTCTCTCCATTTCTGTACCTGCCTCGTCACAGGTGGGAAACCCACCGTGGAGGGTTCAAATTGGTGGACCACACACTTTGAAGGGCATTGCCTTGGAGTGCTCAGTGGGGAAGGGAAGGACGTTGTCACATCTACAAATGGGAAGTTAGTGAAAGGTAAACTCTGCAAAGTATTAGAGTAGAAGTCAGAAGTAGAACCCTTCCCCACTGTTCCTCGATGAGCTGAGAAACTACAATTCAGCCTCCCGCTACAACTGCTTACAATACAGAGACACAGCGCAGGGCAGGGAAGGCAGCCTGGTGACGTCCTCCAGCTCTGCCACTTACCCAGGAGGGGTCAACAGCTCTGAGCCTCAGTTTAGCCATCCGTCCAGTTAGGATAGTGGCATTGTCTCAAGGGTTGTGGTAAAGACCAAGGCTAGTGAGTACATAATCACAGAGAGTCGGGTCTGCCTGGAACCATTCCTGGCACGTAGAAGTCCTCAACAAGTATCTGCTCAGCGAATGATTTCACCTCCTTATCCATGCTGAGCTCTAGACTTCCATATTTCTCCCATCTTAACTTTTCTTTACACAGAAAAGGAGGTCTGTTTTCTGCTGTGTGAATGCCCAGCTTAGCGTCCATAGCATTTGTCCAAGTCCCAAGCCACTTGGAGTATTAGTCTCCAAAGCACCACACAGTCAAGAAAGACTTGACTTGCCCCTCAGGTCTGAAGATTTCTTTTTTTTCTTTTATTGATTTATTTTTTTGAGACAGAGTCTTACTCTGTCACCCTTGGTAGAGTGGCATCACCCTTGCTGTGGCATCATAGCTCACAGCAATCCTCTTACTTCAGCCTCCCCAGTAGCTAGGACTACAGGCCTGTGTTACCACGCTCGGCTAGTTTTTTTTATTTTTAGTAGAGATAAGGTCTCACTCTTGCTGGTGTTGAATTCCTGAGCTGAAGCAATCCACCCGCCTTGGCCTCCCAGCGTACTAGGATTACAGGTATGAGCCAGGTCTAAGGGTTGCTTGTGCAGAGAGTTTAAAACAGGGCGCAATATACATTTTTACCGGGTGTGAAATATATTTCTCACTGGGCTGGGATTTAGACCTGTAATATCTAGCTTCAACCTATGTTTCCAGACACGTGACCCACTGCTCAAACACAGCCCCAGCAGGGAGCTTTTCCCCTGCCTGGAGCACACTGTCCCTCCAAGATGCCCTTTGGAGGACATCTCCTGCCTGTTGAGAGGTTGCTTATTCTAACAAACCAGGCCTAAAAGCTTCCTACTTTCTGAAGCTGTCTCTGATATTCAACCAGAGTTCATTTCTTTCCTGCATCTAATAATTCTGTTTTCTCTACCTCTCTAGAAGACTTTCCAATTTAGTTCATTGTTTGCATGTTTGTCCCTTTATTAAAGTGGATTCCCTAAGGACAACGACCAAATCTTCAGCAGCTCAGAGTAGCCTTGGTGCTTAAGGTAGGGACTGCATATACTTAAATGTTCACTGAGTGGAAGTTGCTGGTGGGTTCTCACCCGCAAGCGTAAGCCTCATAGGCTTCCCTATGAGTTGCTTAACACAGGTGTAATCAGAAGAAGGAGGTGAGAGCCACGCCAGCTTCCCCAATACCACTTTCCTCTTATGGATCCTTCCTCTTGCTGAGGGAGGAGGAACAGTGGCCCAATCAGAAGGACAGTGCCAGCTTAGGGGAGTATTACTGTATCTGGAAGCAAAAGCAGAGATAATAGGCTTGTGGATGAACAGAGGAGACACCATGGCATAGGAGTTAGTGTTCTGAGGTCAGGTGCGTCTGGCTTCCTGTCTAGGCTCTGCTGCTGACCGGCTGTAGGACCTCGGGCATGTTTTCCATGTTTCAAAGCCTCTATTTCCCCATCTGTATTATATGGATGATGTAGGGACCTTGTCTACCTCCCACCCATAGAGAGGGGGGAAGCAGAGAGGGAATGTGACCCCACTACCAATCTTTGGGGAGTGTTACATAGATGCTAGTCTTTGCAAATTCTGGTGCAGTGTTTGGGGAGAAAAAGTTCACAAGCATTATGTCACCTTGGCACTGGGTGACTTGCTATTGCACTGTACCTCCCGCACGTTGTAAGGATTAAACAAAGGGACATGTATAAGGGACTTAGCATACTGCTTTCTGGTAATGGCTCACTAAATCTAAGCAAAAAGACTCAATAAATAGAAACCATCAGTTTGAATGAATGATCCTTAGAAGATACTCTGAATGGGGTTTTTTAGGTCACAGATACTGCTATACGCTAATAGTTAGATCAGCTTTCACCTAGTTAAAAATATCCACTTCTCTTTCATGCCGCACTGAGTTATTCTGGCGATTGAATGTCACACGCAAAAGAACCAGAAACCCTGGAGCAGTTGGCCTGGTGGAGGTCTCAGGATGTGTCTGTTCATTCCGTAGAGGTTTAGTAACCCTCTGCTTTGTGACAGGTGCCGTGTCTTGGCTAGCTTCCCCTGGACTACGCTGCTGTAACAAGCAGCCCCAGCAATGGCTTCTCTCTTGCTCATGTTTGGTATTGGGCACAGGGCAACTGCAGCTCTGTTCCAGGTGTCTTCATCCCAGGGCCCACGCTGCAGGATCAGCTCCTGCATGGAACATGCCATTCTCGTGACAGAAGGAAAAGAGTACTAGCAGAACCATGTGGCTCTTCAAGTTCGTGCTTGGTTCTGGCATCAATGGGATAAGGAATTACATTCCTCCCATAGGCAGCACTAAAAGTCTCTTGGCAATGGATGAGGACATATAATCCTCATAGAGGGAAGGAGGAAGATAACTGGGAATAATAATAATACTGCCTGCCACGTGCCATCACGTTTTAGTCTCATAATGATCCTGTGAGGTTTTACTATTCCCAGTTTGCAGAATGGAACGTTGAGGTTTGGTAGGCTCATTTTCCCAGGAGTTGGATAGTAATAAGCACACGTGCCTCATTTGAAGCTGTTTCCTAAGGTGAGTAACCAACCTTGGGCTTCTTGAGGACTCATTTTCATATAGACACTGTCATTTAGTAAATATTTATACAGCACCTACTACGTTCCTGGTGCTGTGCTGGGCATTGGAAACATGATGATGTCCATTGCCTCATGGAGTTTAAAGCCTAGTGCAAGAGAAAAGCAAACAAGAAAGTGTGTGCGGTCTGAGTGGTGTGTGCTTCTCTGAGGGAAGCACAGGGTGGAATGAGAGCCCAAGGTGGGAACGTGCAGCCAGGCCCAGGGCACAAGAAGTGGACATGTCTATGGTGACTGCACAGAAGCTGAGAACTGCATGACTGTGGCTGAAGGCTCTTGTCAAGGCCCTGCCAGGCAGGCTGAATGTCGAGCACGGTTTCTGATTCAGAACTCTACAGGGCACTCACAGGAGTTCAGTGCAGATAGACACATGTCCAGCCTTTTGCTATCAAGGCTTGATGAACCCGTATTGTGGGGAAGGGTCCTACCTGCCATGTGCTTATTACTAGCTTAACTGATTCAAAACCCTTATCCAGGCTCTCCTGGGACTTTGTGTGTGTCTCATATGCCCTCACAGAGATGCATGCACAAAAATAAATAAATAAATAAATAAATAAATGAGAGAAAGAGAAACCCAGACTTGATCTGACTTTGAACCAGCACAGTGACAGACCTTGCTTAGGCTGCCAGAGCCACCACTCGCACTTCCCTAAATGGTTTCCATTTTAATGGCATGGTATTAAAGAGAAGAAGAAAAGAAACCCCCTGCCATGGTTTACAAAGTGTGCCATTAATAAGAAGAAATAACATTTTCTCCTCACAGTTGCATCAGATCAGAGCGTAGGGCCCAGCATCAGGCCTGTCCCTACAAACACAACCAGTCACGTTGTAAGCAGCTGCCCCTCCAACAGCCGTGGCACAAGTGCTGGGAAACAGGCCACTTCAAAATGAGGGGAAGGCCCAGCAGAAAGGAGGCACGGCCACAGACTGTCCCTCTCGGGATATGAAAGGCACGTGGAACGGGAGCACATCCACCCCACATCAGAGCCTCTGGCCAAATGTCACACCTCCAAAGAAAGGTCTTTGAAAGAGAGGGTCTACTGTACGCTTAGCTACAGAAACACCTAGCCTTAAAAGTTTGGGGGAAAAATCACAAAACCAAATATATATATTTGTGTGTGTGTGTAGAGATATATCTGTGTAGTAGTCAGGATTCTCCAGAAAAACATAACCAATAGGATATACAGAGATAAATAGAAAGGAACTTATTATAAGGGATTGGCTTGTTTGATTATGGAGACTAAGAAGTCGTGCTGTCTGCAAGCTGGAGGCCCAGAGAGTCCAGGGTGTATGCCTGGTCTAAGCCTGAAGGCCAGAAACCAGGGGAGCCAGTGGTGTGAGCCCCTGCTCAAGTCTGAAGGGGCAAGAACCAGGAATGCAGGAAAAGATGGACATCCCAGCTCCAGCAGAGAGCAAGTCCCTCCTCCCTTCACGCTTTTGTTGTCTTCTGGTCCTCAGCAGGTTGGGAGATGCACACCCACATTGGTGGGGGCCGATCCTCTTTACTCCATCTACTAATTCAAATGCCACTCTCCTTTGGAACTACACTACGTCCAGAAACAATGTTTTTCTGAGTATCTGGCTGTTCGTTGGCCCAGTCAAGTCGGCACATGAAATTAATCATCACAGTATGTACACGTATTTGTGTATATATAAAATGCTTTTTTTACCCTTGCTTTTATCTGAAAACTTCGGGCTTTGAGTTTATATTCCCTCTAAGAAGTCTGTCCTGGAGCTTGGAAAGGAGCCCTTTCTTGGAGAGACAAGCACATGACTCAACTGCAGGCCATGGGCAGGGTGCCTGCCAATGTGGTTTGCAGCCTCCATCACACATTCCTTGCTGGCCCTGAGACAGGGTGGAGTAAGGAAGAGCGACATGCTGCTGGGGAACCACAGGGCCGGTATTTTAAGGGTCAGCTGGGTGGCAGGGTGGAAAGGAGCAGATTAAGCTATTGTACTCTATGCTCCACACCTCAGTACTCAAAACACATCATATCTGAGTGATGCAGTATTTTTATTTGTTTTATTATTTTTTTGAGACAGAGTCTCACTTGGTCACCCTTGCTAGAGTGCTATGGCATTACAGCTCACAGCAACCTCATACTGTTGGGCTTAAATGATTCTCTTGCCTCAGCTTCCCAAGTAGCTGGGACTACAGGTACCCATCACAATGCCCAGCTATTTTTAGAGACAGGGTCTTACTCTTCTTGCTCAGGCTGGTCTTGAACTCCTGAGCTAAGGCAATCCACCCTCCTCGGCCTTCCGGAGGATTACAGGCATGAGCCACTTTGCCCAGCCTAATACATTATTTTTAAAAATCAAATAAGCAAACTATGGCCATGGCCATCTGCCTGTCTTTATAAATAAAGTTTATCGAAATCATTTTTTATTGGAACAATTGCAAATTTCATTGGAACTGAGTTTACAGTGCCCACTTAAATTGTACACCCCGAACAAGTTCTTGCTCACCTCACCTTTGTCCTGCCCCACATCCATCACCCATGGGTCCCTTCCCCATCCTACACCTGCAGAGCCCAGGTACCAGGAGACAGAGTGAACAGTTATTGAGCATCTACAGTATGACAAGTACTACTGTAAGCAGTTTACACGTATCACCTCATTTAATCCCCACAACAATCCTGCCATTTTATGGATGAGGAAACTGAGGCATAGAAAGGGGAGGCTTTCCTAAGTTCCAACAACTGTGAAGAGCCAGAGCCAGTGTTCACATGCAGGCAGCCCAAGGGTTTGACGAAGATATTTGGGGGAAGGAAGATTGATTCAACTCTGGGAAGCCGTAACAGAGGAAGTGCCTTGGAGCAGAGTGTTGAAGGAGAGGAGTTTGCTAGCGGACAGAATAAATACAGTCGCTGTAGTGGTTGTTTCAGAAGAGCAAGTCCCTCTGGGGAGGTCTTCCTGACTTCTCTAAGCCCAGGTGCTGCCCTGGAATCTGAACAGCAGCAAAACAGTACAAATAACCAACATTTATTGGGTGTTTACCTTGAGTGGTAGGTACTGAACCAAGTATGTGTGTCATCTCATTAAACCCTCAAATCAACTTGTGATGTGAGTTTTACAGATGGGGAGTCTGAGGCACACTGGAGTTAAATAGCTTGCCCAGCGCTATACAGATAGTAAGTGGCTGAGCCAGGTTGTAAACCCAGGGGATGGGACAACAAGCATCCCCAGCGGGTGCTGTTCATCCTCTAGTCTGCAAAACCCCAAACGTGGCACCAGAGCTGCAGGCCTACCCAAAGCACTGTGCCCGTGGTTCTCAAACTTCAGAATGCATCCAAATCACCTGGAGGGCTTGTGAAAAAAGCAGTTTTTTGGCCCCCAAGAGTCAGATACTCTGATATAGCCAGTCTGAGGTTGAGCTGATAATCTGCATTTCTAAGGAGTTCCCTGGGGATGCTGATGCTGCTGGGCTTGTGACCAGACATTGAGAACCGTCATCGAGCTATGCTGACTCTCAGCCTAGTACAGTGCTGCGCTCCTCAGCTGCACTGGGAAACATAATGCAGGAGGCTGGTGAAAGAAAATGCTTCCCCTCAGGTGGCGCCTGTGGCTCAAAGGAGTAGCCCCATATGCCAGAGGTGGCAGGTTCAAACCCAGCCCTGGCCAGAAACTGGGAAAAAAAAAAAAAGAAGAAAAAGAAAATGTTTCCCCTTCTTGCTGTATGGATTGGGATCAACCTACTGAAGAGCCTTCAAGCCTTCTTTCGATTCCACTCGCCTTTCTTTTCTCTGATATCTGCATTGCTTTTCTAGGCTCTTAATTTGCGTGCTGCTCCTGTGGGCTTCAGCAATTTGCCCACATGCTGCTGCTTTTACAGAATTGGGCAGCCCCGTCCCCCTGCTTCTGTTCTGAGCCCCTGAGCCTGGTGTGCCTCCTGGAGTGACACAGGCTCCACCTGTCAACATGGGGGGGGAGTATGACAGTCACGTGTTTCGTAGTGGTCCCCTGGGCTCCACGGGAGTAATGATACCAAATAGGAATCCATTCCACGTATTAGTCAGCAATCTTTGGGTTGCAAGTGACAAAAGGCAGTTTGAACTGTTCTAGAAAAATTCAATACTTACTGACTCACACAGCTTGATTACAGGATGGCTGAGGGAACCGCTGGGCTCCAGGTGTGACTCATCGGGGCTTTGGGTGCCACCAGGACTCTGCTCCTTACCCTCTGCCCCTCTCTGGTGTCAGCATCATCCTTTCAGGCAGGCTGTCTCTATGGAGACACAGCTTTCTTTGGCTCCCAAGCTCTCTGTTTTTAGTCCCACCTTGAAATAGGGATAAGCAGACCCAGTTCCTCGATTCTAGGGAAAGGCTTTCAGTGGCCCAGCTTGGATGGGTGCCCATCCCTGGACCAGAGCCCTTGGTTGCTAAAGATATTCGCTCACCCTCAGACTATAACATTGGAATGAGTCAAGGTGCATTTTCTAGAAAATACAGGAAGAGATATGGGGCAGGAAAATAAAACTGCTTAGGTGAGTAGATGAGCAGATCCTGGGCGGTAGCCTTCTCGGTCTCAGGTACTGAGTTGGTGGCTGAAGAGAAGGGAGCAGGAAAACCCTGCCTTTCTGGAGCTCACAGTCTGGAAAGCAGGCCAAGACGTGCCACATGTGGCAGAGGGGCTTCACAGATATTTCTGTGAATTACAGCAGGCGGTGAAGCAGGGTATCATCTCAAATACTTTGAAAAAATCTGAGTTCTTAGTCTGAGTGGGGTGGCTCACGCCCATAACCCTGGCACTCTGGGAAGCCCAAACAGGTGGATTGCTTGAGCTCAGGAGTTCAGCACCAGCCTGAGCAAGGATGAGACCCTGTCTCTACTAAAAATAAAAAACTAGCAGGCATTGTGGTGGGTGCCTGTAGTCCCAGCTACTCAGGAAGCTGAGGCAGAAGGCTCTCTTGAGCTCAAGAGTTTGAGCTTTCTGTGAGCTATGACAGCAAGGCACTCCACCCAGGGTGACAGAGTGACTTTATCTCAAAACAAACAAACAAACAAACAACAACAAAAAAACAACAGAATTTTTCTCTGGGCTCATTTGTTCACCCACCAAATAATCTTTGAACATCTACTATATGTTAAATAAGGTATCCAAGCTTAGGGAGCTTAGCATAATGGCCTGACTTAAGGTGGCATTAAACCTCATCTCCAGTGTATGAGTCCCTCCAAAGGTGTATTTAAAGCTCCCTGAAAAGGAGCATCTACATCTTAGTTACTGTCCCCACCTCCTTATGTTGCCATGTAAGGACTCCTTCTGCACTAACTTGGACTTTCATAGTCTGAGGTTTATATCGTCCCATGGATAATCTTGCGGAGAGTTATTACATCCCATAGGTAATCTCACGGAGAGTTATTAGTCTGCCCAGTGGCCTTCTATTTTAGAATTCTGGACCCTGAAGCAGAAATACTTTTTCCCATCTCTTTATATCATCTTCTTTGATTTTCTTAAACTGTTCCCTGGATTTCTTGGCCATCTTAAGCTGGCAACAGCCAGCCGTCTCCCCATGAAGACTAAACCCCGTTAGTCTTGGGGAGAGGTCAGCAAGAAAGATACAGAGGTAGAAACAGCCCCACCTACTTCAAAAGTCTCCGCTGGAGTCCTTTCAGCCCGCAGGAAGGGGTGAGAAAAAGGTCTTCTCCTTTTGATGAAGATGGCGACTCCTTTACAAAATCCCCAGCTGTTAGGCCAGGCAGGCCTCACGCTAAAGTGAACAACAGGCTTTTGTGGGCTAGGCTGGAAACCTGAATTTCTTCCTGTGACACAATGTATCATAGTTCTGAACACCCGGCTAATGCGTTGTTGAGTTTTGTTGATATATAATATACACTAAGCTCTGTTTCCCCCTCTCCTTTGCTTCCACCTTCCCTTCGCTTTTTCTGTCTCTCTCTATTCTCTTCATCTATATTCTCTGTTCTTTTTGTTCTCCTTCTGTCTTCACCTCCCTCCTTTTATTCTTTCCTCTTCCTCTTCTTCCTCCCCTGTTTCTCTCCTCTCCATCTGTCCGTTGTTGTCTCCCTCCCCCCATATTTCATCAAGCATTCAGGATGGTTTGCAGAAATGGAAACTAATGTAGTGAAACAATTGAAAATCAGAAGATTGGGATGATGTAGGATGCACTTCCAGGGCTGCCTGCATTTGTTTATATGCTCAGTGGCATCATAGTCACAGCCGTATCACCATGCATCAGTGAGATCCTTTTGACTGACTAGATTGGTTAAGAGTCCACGCAGTCTAAGAGTGAGTTAGAACAGGCAAGTGAGCAAGTGTGAGTAGGGGATGGCCATGTTGATTCTGGGAGCCCATTCCTGAGCCTGAATTCAGTGGCCTCAAGCTAACCAGTTTATAAAATAGCTTATAAACTAGAAAAATCAGGCTTAGGATATTTTAATGATTTGTCATTATAGACTGCAATATGGAAAGAGCATTGCCAAATTTGTTTTGCATTTAATGAGTTTGTTTACAACACGATGTGTTCACATGTTTCAAAATCAAAATTACATAAAAAGGTGCACATTGAAGCTCGGCGCCTATAGCTCAGCAGCTAGGGCACCAGCCACATACACTGGAGCTGGCGGGTTCAAACCCAGCCCGGACTTGCTAAACAACAACTACAACAAAAATATAGCCAGGCATTGTGGCGGGTGCCTGTAGTCCCAGCTATTTGGGAAGCTGAGGCAAGAGAGTTGCTTAAGTACAAGAGTTTGAAGTTGCTGTGAGCTGTAATGCTATGGCACTCTACCCTGGGTGACATAGGGAGACTCTGTTCCTCTCCCGCCCCCAAAGGGTGAACATTGAGATGTCTCATTTTGAATGCATGGCCTTATTCCTACCTCCACCATCCCCAAAAGGTGACCACTTTTAGTTGGTTTTTATTAATTTTTCTGATGCAAATACAATCAAATTTTAAAATGCATTATTCTTCTTTCCCTTTTCTCATACAAGAGGTTTGATATTGGCTCAGCACCTGTAGCTCAGTGGTTGGGGCGCCAGCCATATACACTGGGGCTGGCAGGTTCAAACCCAGCCCAGGCCTGCTAAACAACAATGACAACTACAACAAAAATATAACCAGATATTGTGGTGGGTGCCTGTAGTCCCAGCTACTTGGGAGGCTGAGGCAAGAGAATCACTTAAGCCCAAGAGTTGGAGGTTGCTGTGAGCTGTAATGCTACAGCACTCTACAGAGGGGGACAAAGTGAGACTCTGTATCAAAAAAAAAAAAAAAAGATTTTCAGCAGCAGCCGTACTCCAAGTTTTTCCTCCTAAGAAGAATGTGCAGGAGGTCATAAATTGAGGCTTTATCAAAGCTGAATCCTTCCCCTTTCCTCCAAATTGAACTGTATTGAGTTTTTCTGTCTTGTGGGTTTGTATTAAATCATCTTCTGTCTTCATATTAGTATTGAGTACACTGGGTAGTTGCTTTTCCATTCTTGTGACACTGTACTAGAAGAAAGTGTTTGGGGTCTCGCTCCTCCTCAGGCTGATCTTCACCTCTGGAACTCAAGCAATCCTCCCGCCTTGGCCTCCCAGAGTGCTAGGATTATAGGCGTGAGCCACCACACCTGGCCTCTGCTCCTTCTTTTTTATTTTTGTTTTTGTTTTTTTCATTTAACAACATATTCCAGAGAGCTTTTCACACCCGTACTTGTGAACTTTACATGTGTGTGGGACTGCATGATATCACCTCACATGCAATGTGCTTCCTTTAGCTTCCAACCCTGCCCATCTTGCTGAGAGTGTGCTGTAGTCTCTGACATTCTCCTGCCGTTGAACTGGGCTGTACAATGCACGTAGGGAGCAGTCAGAACCCTGTGGTGTGACAGTCAGAGATCCCTATCCTGGAAGACAGACACTGCTTGTTGTTGGGAGCCCCAGAGTTGGTCTGAGACCAGATGCTGTAGGTTCTCTGGAAGTGAGCACCCTCCACCAGGTGTTTCTGTGTGACCTTGTGAGTCCAGGTGCCCATTGGCATTAGGGAGATAATCTATACAGAAGCAAGTATTGAAATATGAATTTATTGAATAAATCACCATAATTAATGTTTTTTTTCAATATCAAGAGGTGAAAAAGTAGGAACAAATAATTCTGATGGGATGCTAAAAATTCACCTAATGTGCATATGAATTCATCTTTTCTTTTTTTAGACTTGACTAGTTTTGGGAGCAAATTTCTACAATGACTTTGAGATTCTTAAACATATATATATATATATTTTTTTTTTTTTTTTTTTTTTTGAGACAGACTCTATGCCCTGGGTAGAGTGCCATGACATCATCATAGCTCACAGCAAGCTCAAACTCTTGGGCACAAATGATCCTCTTGCCTCAGCTTCGTGAGTAGCTGGGACTACAGGCACCTGACACAACACCCTGCTAGTTTTTCTATGTTTAGTAGAGAGGGGGTCTCATTCTTGCTCAGGTTGCTCTTAAACTCTTGAACTCAAGCAGTCCACTTGCCTTGGCCTCCCAGAGTGCTAGGATTGCAGGGTGAACCACCACACCCAGCTAATCCTATGTATTTTTAATAATACTACCGGGGTAGCTAAAAATAAATTAGTATAGGGAGGTATATATCTAGTCTCTTAAAAAAATCTCTAAGAAACAAATATATTCCTGAAAATCTCTTTATATGTATAACTGTTGCAAATCAAATGTTTATAGGCAGTCCCCAGGTTACAGACAAAACAGGTTCTGTAGGTTTGTTCTTCAGATGGATTTACATGTAAGTTGAAACAGGTACATTTACCATCACCTATAAATAGCCTCCATTGGTTAAGTGCCAGTCGTATGTAAAAAATAGATGTTTGTAACTTGGAGACTTCATGTATTCCCACAGAAAACTGACCTTTTAAAGATGAGACAAAGTGTCTCCCTTTAGTATTAAAGAATTTATGCTTTATAACTTTAGAACTTTTGTATATGAACTTTTTAGAAATCAGGACACGTTTGTGTAATATTCCTGAGCTAAACATTTACCATCTGTAAGAAGCTAAAATGTGTTTAGGCTTTTCTTCCCATGTGAAATATGCTTAACCATCTTGTAAAACTGTCTAAGTTTTCTTTTCCTCTGCCATACACTTTCCAGTTAATCTGACATCTCTCTCACCTCATTAAACCGGCTCCCACTGGTAATACTTCATCAAATTCAAAAAAAATGCAACCCCTACCAAAATCCAGGTCTGAAAACAACCTTAGGATATGGTTCAAAATACAAAGAAAGCTTGTATTTAATAAAGCCTTGGTATATTGAGTTCCTTGAGTCAACATCGGAGAGACTGAATGACATAAAGCTGTGGGAAACCTGGGGGGAAAAGTGTGTTTGATTAAATGTAATTAAGTGTGTTTTCTCGTATTATTTTGCTACAGTTCACAGCAATTTTACAGTCATTTTCTTGGCCTTGATTTTCTGATCTACCTTAATTTAGCTGCAAATACTACTGTAGATAACAGAAGTCAGTTTCATTGTTGACCCTTGAAAAAGGAATTTTGAAAATAAAGAGGGCTACACACGATCCTACAAAAAGATTCCTGCAGCTATTCCCGTCTGATAGGAATTTGACGGGTTTCCTTATGTCCGGTCTCCCCTTCTCCACATCTTCTCTGATATTCCAGCAGATGCAGAGTCTTCTTGGTGCTGTGGCCTCTCTGACTTAGATTTTCTATTTCCCTTGTGTTTGTGCCAATTAAAATAAGACTCAGGCTGTGCTTACGACATATTTTTGGAAATTCATTGTGTAAGAAACATTGACGTTCTCTTGTGCTGTTCTCCCTTAGTCTTTCCTCACTTCTTGACATTTCTGCCCTGCCTCTTCTTTGAAGTCTGTGTGTTTGGCATTTTTTTGCAAAGTTATTCATATATTTTTGTTATTGTAATGAGTAACTGCATTAAGGAGAAAGCTACAAATCACAGATGTGGAACGTCGAATTCTAGAAGCAGTTCCTAATGCACATGCTACTCCTCGATAGACGTTTCTCTGCCATTTACATTGTGCAACAGTTCATATTTGTGGCCTGATGCTGTCTCTTGGAACAATATAATTGCCCATAATAAGAACTCATGCTGTGGGACTGCTGTGGAGTTGTTTATTTTCACAACACAGGCAATGTCCTCAAAGGCCCAGCTTGCTTCCATGTTTCTGTTCTGTGGGACATCTGAGGGGGGCATCTCTATCATCAACTAGCTGTCCTCATGGTCACAAAGTGGCTGCCACAGCATGGGTATCACCAGCCTTCACAGATATGACAACAGTTCTACAGAAGAAGGGAGGGAAGTTTCTTCATCTGTGTGTTTTAATGAGCAAGGAATGGTTGCTCATTCCTAAGGAATGGTTCAATGGTTCCTCATCCACCTCTGTCTCATTTTCATTGAATGTTTCATTGACCTTTCCTAAACCAGTCCCTGGCAAGGGCCACAGGGTTTCTGTCAATTATTTGGTGAAACACAGGCCCTATGGAGAAGTAGCTTACCTGGACCCAACAAATATGTTCTGTTCCACAGAGCAAGGAGGGTGTGTGCCACACTTCCTTCCATGTGAATCCTTCATCATTATCTCAAGAGTGAAACCATGTCTCAGTGCCAACCAGCAGCCTGAAGTGTGCCTGTGTCCTGACAAGACGGAGTTTCTTTAAGTTTTGCTTATTATTAGAAATTTGAAGAGTGCTTATGTAATACAAATATTGTTTGATTTTGTTTTTTGGCAACCAAAGTATTTTTGGTCTTTTCAAGATGAGTTTATTCTCGTTTCCTTTAGTGTTTCATCTCTGTTGAATCTGGAAAAGCTTGTTTCAACCAATCGTATATAAGATTTTTGAGTCACAGACTGTATCTACTACGTAAGCCAACAGTGCCAAAGTCTTTCTCATGTTAACATAAAAAAGTAAGGAAGAGAAGGAAAGAAGGAAGGGAGGGAAGGAGGGAAGGAAGAAGGGGAAAGAAGGAAAAGCAAGCAATCGAAGAGGTAAGGAGTGTGTTGGGGGTCAGGTGCAATGGCTCACACCTGTAATCCTAGCACCCTGGGAGGCCCAGGTGGGAGGATTGCTTAATCTCAGGAGTTGAAGACCAGCCTGAGCAAGAATGAGACCCTACTAAAGATAGAGAAACTAGCCCAGCATTGTGGCAGGTGCCTTTAGTCCCAGCTACTCAGGAGCAAGAGGATTGCTCAAGCCTGTGTGTTTGAGGTTGCTGTGAGCTATGACACCATAGCACTCTACCCAAGGGGACAAAGTGAGACTGTGTCTCAAGTTCTTCTCTCTTATGATCAAGCCAGTACCTCCTGTTTCATGCTGTTGCCCCTTTGTACTCGTGCCCCCAAATTCCATTTGCCTGGAATACTCACGTTCATCAGAGTAAAGGACCTTAACCAAAAAACAGCAACAGCAAAAAGCTTTTTTCTCTACTGGTTGTCACTCCAGATAGGTTATCTTCAATACACCAGAGCACTTACTGCTATCGGGGATAACACAGTGAAGGATCTAGAAAGCTCTGTCACACCCCAGTGCCAGCTGGCTGTGGGACATCCACCCAGAGGAAGGAACCCTGCCAGCTTCTCCCACGGCCAAACTTGGGCCACTCATTCTTGGGCCGTGTAAAGTTATAAGTTGCCATAGGCATCCGGCCCCTTTCACCAGTCGCCATGTGAATACATAGGTCTTATCTCCGTGTGTCTCCAAAGATCCCGTCCTAATCCACAGGCTGAACTTTCACATCCGTTCAGAATTGTTTCTCTAAACACCCACAGAAGGGGGGAAATATGGTTCTTTCCTAAATTCTTACACCAGGATGGAAAGAATCTAGGGAAAAACAAACCCCTTATGTTTATCTCCCTGTTTAACTCCTTGTTTCCTGGGAACTGGCTGGAAGTCGCTATGAAGATGCACCAGGCTGCTCTTCAGTGTGGGCACACAGTGGGGGGCGCCACGGGCCATATGCTGTTGTCAAAGTTCTTTCCCTAAGGGGCCCCAAGTAAGGGTTCCCTAAGTTGACCTCAGGCTAAAGCATATTCCCAAGGTAGAGTCTAGAACCAGCTGTCCAGATTCTCAGTCCTTGCTGCAAAAACTGCCTTTAAAATGGCTCAAAAAATTCAACTCTCACCAGTGAGGTGGCTCATTTCTATAATCCTGGTCCTTTGGGAGGCAGAGGTAGGAGGATCGCTTGAGCCTAGGAGGGGGAGACTGCAGTGAGCTGTGATTGCACCTCTGCACACAGCCTGGGCAACAGAGTGAGACCCTGTCTAAATAAATAAATAAATAAGTAAAGTTCTACTTTTTACCCAAGTGGAAGTTAAGAATGTTGGCTAAATAGAATAAAGGTAGCTTTGATTACTCCGATAGGCTATGGACCAAAGCTACAAGTCATTTCAGTGTGGGGCTATTAAGCTAGAGTCAGCGACATTTCCAGAAGTTGGCGCAATCATCAGAACACTTTGCCTCTTGTTCATTACAACATCAGTGTGAGCCCAAAATCTTGTAATTCTACGTTAGTATTTTTACTTTGGGAGAAAAAATAAGAAGACAATGTTGAGAGGCTTTCTTTGCATTTTTGAAATTTCCCCTCAGTGCTGAGTAATTTATTTCTTGCTAATGTAGAACTGGGCTAGTGGGGACTCCCTGTGAGTGAGGGTCCAGGGAGATGGCTCCCTAGGGACAATCACTCCTTATTTCTGCTTCTGACTGGGGGGTTGGGGGGGGAAAGTCTGGCAGCAGCCAGCCGGGGGTGGGATTGACACAGACAGGAGCATCTGTGAGTGGGAAAGGAGCCAGGCTATGTTTTAAATGCTGCCTTTTCTCCATGTCTCACAGTTTTGATTCTTCCTGTAACAGCTTTTTAGCATGGTCTTAACCATCATCATGTTTCTTTGGGATTATGAATTAAATAGTGCCACTTTTCTGGGAGGGAAAAACTTCTCTCCTTAATATTGGGTTGTCGTTTCCCAAAGCCTTGTTAGCTCGCATCTCTCTTGTGCTTAGATCTAAGCACAAATGAAGAATGTAGAGATATTGAGGATACCTTGTACAATCTAGCCCTGGGTTGGCCACTAAGGAAATAGCAAGGCCGGGCACGGTGGCTCATGCCTGTAATCCCAGCACTCTGGGAGGCCGAGGTGGGTGGATTGCCCGAGCTCATAGGTTCAAGACCAGCCTGATCAAGAGCAAGTCGCCGTGTCTAAAAATAGCCAGATGTTGTGGCAGGTGCCTGTAGTCCCAGCTACTTGGGAAGCTCAGGCAAGAGAATTGCTTGAGCCCAAGAGTGGCCTAGGAACATAAATGAGGAGATGTCTCAGTGGGACCTAACATCTTCCTGGAATGCTTCAAGGCTGTTCCGTAGAACAAGAAGAGACGGACATGTGTTTGACTTCGGAAGACCAAGCTAGGAGTGGTTGTTGCATAGAGTTAAATTTTAGCTCAATGTCAAGAAGTACATTCTGACCTGAAACTTGCTAAAAATACAATGAGCTGTGTGTCTGTTTCCGAGGGCTGCCATAACAAAGTACCACCCATTGGGTGGTTTAAAACAATCCTCGTTTTTTCTGTTTTGAAATTTATTCCATCCAAGTTCTAGAGGCTAGAAGTCCAAAATCAAAGTGTTGTCAGGGCTCTGCTTGCTCTGAAGTTTTGAGGCATAGATCTCTCCTGGTCTCCCTCCGCTCCTGGTCCCTGAAGCATCACAGTGTAACTCTCTGCCTCTGTCTCCACGTGGCCCTCTGTGAGTGTCCATCTCTCTCTTGTAAGTTCACCTGTCCTATTGATTTCGGGACCACCTTAGTGACCTCATCTTAACTTGGTTACCTCTGCAAAGACTTTATTTCCAAATAATGTCCTATTTGGAGGTACTAGCGTTTAGGACTTCAACATATCTTTCATGGGGTACAGTTCCGCCCGTACAGATTGTACAAGGGATCTCTGCCTCTATGAGTGTGAGTTCTTTACCCCTGGACGTGTACAAGTAGAATCAGAGCTTTTTAAAAATGCTTAGAGAGATCTAAGCACAAATAAAGAATGCAGCTGGATGACTTCCAGCATCTCTTCTGACCATGCTTTTTCCTAATGCTGTGAGTCCTTTTGTAAACCTCAGTGCTAAAGCCTGGGACCATATTTGGTCCATTTTTGGTGAAATATCTCATGCCCTGAAGCACAGTCTGGCTTACAAAAAACATTCAAAGATGTTCTAAACTTTCTTTTCAATTCTTTTTTTTTAAATATAAATAGAAGCAGGAGGCTAAGGTGGGAGGATCACATGAGCTCAGGAGTTTGAGACCAGCCTGAGGAAGAGTGACAAATTAGGTGGTGCCTGTGGCTCAGTGGGTAGTACACCAGCCCCATATACTGAGGGTGGTGGGTTCGAGCCTGGCCCCGGCCAAACTGCAACAAGAACAACAAAAAAAATAGCTGGGCATTCTGACGAGCACCTGTAGTCCTAACTACCCGGGAGGCTGAGGCAAGAGAATCACCTAAGCCCAGGAGTTGGAGGTTGCTGTGAGCTGTGATGCCACAGGAATCTACTGAGGGTGATAAAGAGACTCTGTCTCTAAAAAATAAATAAATAAATAAATAAATAAATAAATAAATAAATAAATAAATAAAATAAAATAAAATAGGGTGGCGCCTATGGCTCAAAGGAGAAGGGTGCCAGCCCCATATACTGCAGGTGGTAGGTTCAAACCCAGCCCCAGTCAAAAAAAATAAATTAATTAATAAAATAAAATAAAATAAATAAAATAGGCTTGGTGCCCGTGGTTCAAGCAGCTAAGGCCCCTGCCACATACACCTGAGCTGGCGGGTTCGAATTCAGCCCGGGCCCACCAAGCAACAATGACAGCTGTAACCCAAAAATAGCCAGGTGTTGTGGCGAGTGCCTGTAGTCCCAGCTACTTGGGAGGCGGAGGCAGGAGCCCAGGAGTTGGAGGTTGCTGTGCACTATAATGCCTTGGCACTCTACCCAGGGTGACAGCTTGAGGCTCTGTCTCAATAAATAAATAAATATATTTTTTTCTATTTTCGTAATAGAAAAATCAGGGCCAGGGCATGGTGGTTCATATAGCACTCTTGGAGTCCTAGGTAGGTAGATCGCTTGAGCTCAGGAATTCAAGACCAGCCTGAGCAAGAGTGAGACCCTGTCTCTAAAAATAGCTGGGTGTTTTAGTGGACGCCAATAGTCCCAGCTAGTCAGGAAGCTGCAGCAAGAGGATCACTTAAACCCAAGAATTTGAGGTTGCTGTGAGCTGTGATACCACAGCACTCTATGAGGGCAATAAAGTGAGACTCTGTCTCAAAAATAAATAAATAAATAAAAATATAAAAATTAGCCAAATGTGGTAGCAGGTGCCTGTAGTCTCAGCTACTCAGGAGGCTGAGATAGGAGGATTACTTGAACCCAGGAGTTTGAGGTTCCTGTGAGCGAGGCTGATGTCAGAGCCCTCTAGCCCAGGCAACAGAGTGAGATTCTGTCTAAAAAAAAAAAAAGTATGTATATAAATCTATGTAGATTTATTTGGGCCGAGTTTGAGAATTGCACTCCAGGCCGTAGATGCCTGTTGTCCTGAATATGCACTCTCGCCTTTTAATTCCTGAAGGACACTGGTAGGAGTCTCTCTTTCTGTCCCCTGGAGCTGTGCCTCTTGGCGTCTCTCTGTTTTAGTCAGTCTTCTTTTGGTCACACGTGCCAGACTCCTAATTCAAAGGAGCTCTGAAAAAAGAAAGAGTATATTTTCTCTGAAGACTGGAAAGTCCAGGAGCGATTCTTTTGGCTCGGATCCATTCCCAGCTTCGTTTTACCCTCTGGCTTCCTGTTCTGGAAAGCTTTTTCCCCTATGGGGGCCTCTGGGACCCCAAGGCTTCAATCTTACCAACGCAGCAAAGTTTCCCTTTTCCAAATCCTACGGGAAGTTCAGGGATGGCTCTCCTGGGACCAACTTTGTCACTTGCTTTCCTCACATGCTCCTCCCTAAATTTGCCAGGGGGACTCTGACCACTTCTTGACCAAGGAAACCCCCGGTGCGTGGCTCAGACTGGAATGGAGGAGGTCAGCACCCCAGAGGGAAACGGTGGCTATTTACAGGGCAGAGGCCAGACCAGTCCCGGTGCGCCATGGTCCTTCCCTCACATGGCTGTTCTCCCATCCTCTCTCCCTTTCCTCCTCCCTCTCCTGTTCCCCTCTCTCTCTCCCTCCTTCTCTCCTCTCTCCCTCTTTCTCTTTCTTCTTCCCTTTCTCTCTCTTTTCCTCCATTTTCTCCCTCCCTTTCCCTCCTTCTCTCTCTCTCTTCTCTGTTTTCATCTCTTTCTCCCTTCTCTCCCTCCCCCTTGCTCTCACCCTCCCTCTCTCTTCCCTTCTTTCTCCCTCTCACCCTCCCTCCTCTCTCTATCCCTGTCCTTTCCCCCACCCTGCACATCTGGGCAACTTAGCGTCTGTCCGTCCCCTTTCCTCCCGCCTCCCCGGCTTGCCTCTTCCTACTCATTTTCCCATTTCTGTATCATAAATCCTGAGCTACTGGGCTGGCAAATATTAAACTTTCCCTAAAAGGGCAAGGCCTGGAGAGAAATGGAGGAAGCCAAAGCTGAGATGAGAGAGGAAGGTTGGGACTCACATTAGTAATTTTTGTCACTGTCGATATCAAATCACGAGTGATCTTGTGTCATTTTGAGCTGTGTGTGCTTTAAAAGTTTGTGCCCGTGTCTAGGAAAGTGATAGATGAGTTTGCACAGTACGGTGAAGGAAGACTTTGGGATGTAATGCTCTGTTACTAAGTTATGGATGGATACATCCCAAAAATCTGGTCAACAGTGTCTGCACGTAGCCTCCAGACTTCAGTAGTGGCTCAAACCAAACTCTCAGAGGGGTTTTTAAACTTGAGAAACGTCAGGCATTTTTGTTTCCAAACATGCAAGCACTCTTGAATTGAAAACATCACTCGTTATAAAATAATATGAAAACTACATAATTGATACCCTTTATCTGCTACCGTCAGCACATTCAGCCCCTTGCCAGTTCACACTAAAGCCCTTTAATCAAAACAGCCCCCATGGCGGCTGCACAGACTGCTGAGAACCCTGAGCACCCCAGCCAAGGCTCTGGCCCTGTCTCTGATGCATCCTGACCGCCTCCTGCTTACCTTTCATCACAGGTTTTACTCTGATCATGTCTCTTTCTCCTTCTTTCTCACTTTTCCCTTCTATTCCCCTTTTCCCTTCTATTTTCTCCTTTGGGCTCTCTCCCCTCTGCTGCCCCACCTCCCCAGACTTTGTAAATTGGCTCCCAATACTCACACCCAGACTCTCCCTGGGCAGGGAGCTCTCTGATTGTGCCCATGCCCATCAGCAGTGATCTGGGCTCTCCTATGTTATACCTGGACCTGGTGGTACCCAGGTGTGCCCATTTGCTAGAGCTGCCATAACAAAATACCACAGTCTGTGTACAAGCTCCCAGGGCTGCCATTTACAACCCTGGACTGATGATTACCCTAAGATCCTTCCTGAACTTTCCAAATAGTTCTTTTTAAAATATTCTCTTTGGCCGGGCGTGGTGGCGCACGCCTGTAGTCCCAGCGCTGTGGGAGGCCGAGGCGGGTGGATTGCCTGAGCTCAAAGGTTCAAGACCAGTATGACCAACAGTGAGCCAGAGTAAGACCCCGTCTCTACTTAACATCAAAA
>CAUYPK010058835.1:0-38291 GCA_963574355.1 Loris lydekkerianus | reverse complement strand
TGACATTTAGGTGTTTTTTCAAATATTAAAAAAAAAAAAAAAAAAACCAAAAAAACAAAAAAAAAAAAAAAAAAAAAAAAAAAAAAACAAAAAAAAAACAACCTTTCTTGACTCCCATTAATTAGCTACCTGGGTTTATATTACTTTACCTTTATAACACAACTCTGTGAAAGAGTACTTTGCATTTGTTGTCTCCAATTCTTTGCTTACTGTTTTTACACAAACTCCTTTATCAAGCTTGTGCAATAACTACTCCGACTGAGCTATTTAGCCCCAGATTCTTCTTACCCCAGCACACATCCCTATGCAACATGACTTTGGTGTTCCTGGCATTACTCTATTGCTCAATCCCTTGACTCTGAAATGCTGCCATGTCAAGAACTTCACACATTTTGCTATTGGCTTTGGAACTATGCAGTGGGAGATGGCTTGAAAGACATTCGACTTTTGGTGGAGACATAAAGACCTGTATAGAACTTAAATGTACAAAATATAAAATAAGCAATATATTTATAAACATACAAACTATCAGCCTTTACTAATTTTTCTGGTTCTGTTAGCTTCAGTTCATTTCTGAATGTGGCCCCAAGAAGCTGGACATTTGCTCTAGTGTTTCTTGAAATTTTCAGCTCCCTTAACTGAAGACTTCCAGACCTCACTCTGGGCAGTTATTATTATTATTGATTTCCTGATGGACTAGGCAGATGATTTTCTCTGCATTCAGATCTATTCACCTTCTTCTCCAGAAAAGAAGTCGAGATTTAGTAATCTACTAAAGCTACTACTAGTAATCTACTAATCTACTACTCACCTTTGTTCAGCCTTTTCTTTGGATTAGAGATAGTATTAGGATAAGGGGATTCCCAATAAAATAAAAAGAGGCATTGGATGAGGGTATCTGGGATGGGACTAGGATAGTTGAGCCATTAGAGAAATAAACAAAGTAAATAAAGCTGTTGAATGATGTATGAAAAAGGTGTATCATATAAAAGCTACCAATAGATTAAGCCTTAAAATGGCATTCAGTGTTAGTTACAATGACATCCTTAAAACCAATCTTAAAATGTGGTTTGAGATATTTTAATGTCTATGAAGAGGGTATATAAATATATATCTTATCTATATCTTATATATCTCTGTGTTCCCAATTGCCAACAGGGATTCTTGCATATAATATGGTCTCAGTAAATATTTCTTATGTATGAATAAATACATGGTAAAAGTTGCTGATCTTTATGCACAAATAGGTATGGAAGCAGAACAATTCAGATATATTTGAAAAACAGTACATAATGTACCATGGCTGAAGTCTAAGGTGGTAAAACTAAGAATCAAAAGTCCAAGCTTTCATCATATTAATATTTTCTCATTGAATAATTTAGTCTATAGAGAATAGAAATTATCTTTCTCTTTCTAATTGAAAGTTCAATCACTTACGAACCAGTGAATTTAGATATCACTTGGTTACTTCTTAATATCATGCAATATTCAAAGAAGCTTTTCATTTAATTACAGGAATAGGATAAAAAAGAATAATAGCCATGGGTCCAAAGAATCAGTGGGAAAAATAGTCAACCTCACATCAACTGTCAAAAACAGGAGTGCTATTGGGAATGGCTTTTATTCTGATGAACTGTAAAAGTTGTATTCTTCCTACTTAATTGTAGGAATTAAGCTATAAATCTGAATGGGGAGGCAACCTCACCAATCCTGGCACTCTGGCTGACTGAAGATTGAACTAGTTATTCCAGGTTGGACAAATGCTTATGAATGTCATCTTTCATCTTTTTAAAATTCATTTTCTTTAAGGAAGAATTTGCTCTGCTGTCCATGATAAAGAAATCCTTTGGTGAGGTGGAAAAGATGATCCTCCAGATTTTAAATTTGTACTGAGGCATTTTAAGAAATAAAGTTTTATAATTATTAATAGCTACGTTTTAAATTTCAGTTTAATATGAGGGTACATATGATGAGGTTGCACTGTTTGAGTTGCAGTTGAGTCCTTCACCGGTAGAGTACCATTTACTCCTACATTATACCTGTTGATAGCTATTTTTTATTTTTTTTAATGAAAGCTCAAGTCCTGACTTATACAGAATTATAGACTGCTACACGATTATATGTGATCATGCTCTAGGTGACAACTGATTAGCTATTTTACTGTAATCTAGTTCTATTGTTAATGACCCTATCACTTCTATCCACTAAAAAGATGACTATTTTCTCTGTGACTGGTTGAGAGGATAGACTCAGACAGAATACAGATTCTCTACTTTTCATTCCTTTCAGCGCTTTCATCTTAAGTCAGTTTGAGAATACAGATTCTTCCAGCTTGCTAGTAGGAAAAATTTAAAATGTAGGGGATTTCTGCTTCATTTCTCTTAAACCGACAGTAAATCTCCATTTTCCAAATATATTTACTTACAAAACTGTAAAATAACTAGCAACACTTGAAAAATCTTGAAAAAATATATGATTTTAAGTGTTCTCTTAAATATTCACTCTTAATATCTGAATTATGAATCTTGACAAAGTTACAAGACGATTTTAATCACAAAATACTCTTTACTCCTGGTAAAGCTGCCAAAAACAGATTAATCCCCTGAATGAATGAGGCTTTCTTTTAATCTGCTTTTTTTTTTTTTTTTTTTTTTTTAACTTAACCTATCCACCAATCAAAGCTAGGAGGGCCTGCCTATAAACTTGAAGGGAACGTCCATAAGTGTCTCAAATGCGGTTCTGTCATGGGTAACGAAAAAGCAAATGCACTCTCAATCCTATTCTGCCCTATCACCCTGCCTCTATTTCCCTATTTTACAGTTTATGCCCCTTCTCTTTCTAATAAACTATAGAAATTTTACTGAAACAATATGGAATATACCTATTTCTGAATGTAAGAATATTTATTTCCACTCTTAAGAAAATACTCTTCAGGTGGCGCCTGTGGCTCAGTGAGTAGGGCGCTGGCCCCATATGCCCAGGGTAGTGGGTTCAAACCCAGCCACAGCTGAACTGCAACAAAAAAATAGCTGGGCGTTGTGGCGGGCGCCTGTAGTCCCAGCTGGCCGGGAGGCTGAGGCAGGAGAATCGCGGAAGCCCAAGAGCTGGAGGTTGCTGTGAGCTGTGTGACGTCATGGCACTCCACTGAGGGCGGTAAAATGAGACACTGTCTCTACAAAAAAAAAAAGAAAAGAAAAGAAAATACTCTTCATTCTGTTTCTCTGGAAAGAAATAAAAAATAAAAAATATGACTGATTTCTACTAAATCTGAAGATAATTTGTTTTATCTGAGTTGATTTCTACTAAATCTGAAGATAATTTGTTTTATCTGAGTTGCTATTAATGTAAGTTCTTATGTCATCTACTATCCCACATATGTAAAGCATGTGTCCTCTGTATCTCTATTCTTTTAGATTAAGCATTTCTGTATTATTCTGTAAGTATTAATTATATCAATGAAATTTTAGAAAACAAAGAATAAAGAAAAAATATTTTAAAAAAGGTAAAGAATAAGCATTGTACAAGAGCCTTCTGCTTGTCAGTAGAGAGTGTACATGTTTAGGAAATTGACAAACTTTTATTCATGTTTCAAATAACACTACATATTGTTTCCATTTGGAAACTATGAATAGGGACATATTTTTCTTGTATAAATAATAAAGAGATTATTTTATTTGGTGAACATTTTGTTTTAATTGCTTCATAATTTTAAGTACATGCATGGAGAAAAATGGGAAATTTATGTTCTGGGATTCTTGCTAATAAGTATTGCAAATTATTTTAAATATAGTGCATGTGAGCAAGTGCTTTGATTTAACTAGCACATCTACTAACATGTAATATAGCTTCTCATTCTGGTTAGAAGCAACTTATTTAGTAAAATCAGATACTGCCTTTCAGAAATAACCATTGTCTATTGATCAAAAAAAGTTTGCTATTTCATTGTAGGATGCCGATACACTGAGGAAGTAGGGAGTGTTGGGACCATATGACACAGCTGTACAAGGTATTAACAGCAGCAGCAAGAGACTTGGGCAGCAGGTGCAACTGGCTAAAAATTGGAAAAGCATGCTGTGCTGTTTGCAGAAAAAGGTTCAATCCATACCCTTACCCATTGTGGAGACAAACTAGATTTATTTGCAAGTTAATAGCAAATAGCCTAGCAACTGGATAGAGTTTAGAAAAGTTTGGAGAGGTAGTAAATTCAAAAATTAAACCAAGGAACAGGAAGTTACTAGGAAGCTATGAGGAATTTCTGCAGACTTTGAGTGAAGAATTAGGTGTCTGTTTCTTGCTGTGTTAAATGTCCTGTAAGAAAGTTTCAAGCTATTTATAAATTATTAAATAGGTTTAAAGAAGGCTGTATTTGCTTCCCTAATGTACTTAACATCTAACTATATGCCCAGGTTGAAGAACATATAGTTAAAAAGCAATTTCATCTAGTTTCTGACCTA
Source organism: Loris lydekkerianus (assembly GCA_963574355.1). Taxonomy (NCBI): domain Eukaryota; kingdom Metazoa; phylum Chordata; class Mammalia; order Primates; family Lorisidae; genus Loris; species Loris lydekkerianus. The sequence goes on along the minus strand of CAUYPK010058835.1, from coordinate 33,837 downwards.
TTCTAAATAGAATATAATTAGATCTTTGGTAACAATAAAAGCAAAAAAAATGAAGGAAAGAGGGCTAAATAAAAGGAGGAAGGGAGGGAGGGAAGAGTTTTATGTCTTCGGGAGCTTAGACTATGTTCTTTTATGACTAATAATAATATTGCTTTGACCTGCAGATTCTCCAACTTTTATTATTTTCAGAAAACACACACAAACAGATGTTGTTTTATAATGCTATGCAGGTATTGCAGTCTTTTACACTACCACTTGAAGGTGCGTGGGTGTGTGACAACCCTACTCTGAACAAGTCTAGTGGAGACATTTTTCTAACAGCATGTGCTCACATTGTGTCTCTATGACACACCTTGGAAATTCTGGAAAAATTATAAGCTTTTTATTATTATTATATCTGTTATGGTGATAATGCTATGTAGTAATTGATCTCAGATGTTACTCTTGTAATTATTTTTAGTGTGCCCTAAACTGCATGAATATAAGGTAATGAACTTAATCAATTTTATGTGTGGAATGACTTCTATAGACTGGCTATTTCTTTTTTTCTTTCGCTTTCCTTAACTGTCCCTCTATATAAGACAGAACAGTGTTGAAATTCAGCCAATTAATGAACCTATAATGGGTTCTAGGGGTTCAAGTAAAAGAAAGACTCAAATATTTCTCACTTTAAATGCACAGTTAGAAATGATTAAGCTTAGTGAGGAAAGCATGTCAGTAGCCTAGATTAGGTGAAAGATGTGCTTCTTGTGCCAAATAGTCAAGATATAAATTCAAAGTTATAAAAAGGAAAGTTATTAAAGAAAATTAAAAATTTTAAGAAAGTGAAAAGATGAATGATAAAAAAGCAAAACGGATATATTGTTGATATGGAGAAAGTTGGAGTGGTCTGGGCAGAATGTCAAACCAGGCACAACATTTCCTTAAGTCAAAATTGAATCCATAGCAGGGCATTAACTTTGTTCAATTCTGTGAAGGCTGAGATAGGTGAGGAAGCTGTAGAAAAAAGTTGGAAACTAGCAGAGGTTGATTCATGAGGTGTAAGGAAAGAATATGAAAGTGCAATGTGAAATGTCAAGTGCTAACTTAGAAGCTGTAGCAAGTTATCCAGAAGATCTAGTTGAAATACTTGATGAAAATAGCTACACTTTAACAACAGGTTTTCAATACAGATAAAAACAGCCTTGTATTGTAAAATGATGTCATGTTGGATTTTCATAACTAGACAGAAGTCAATGCCTGCTTTCCAAACTTTAAAGAGAAGACTTACTCTTTTAACAGAGGCTCATTAACCTGGTAACTATGATTCAAGGCCAATGCTGACTTACCATTCTAAAAATGCTAGAGCTCTTAAGAATTAGGCTAAAATTCTACTCTGGCTGTGCTAACTGAAGCAACAAATTCTGGATGACAACAAATCTTTCACAGAATGGTGAACTGAATATTTTAAGCCCACTGTTAAGACCTATTTTTTAGAAAAAGAGGATCCTTTTACAAATGTAATTACTCATTGATGTTGTGTCTGGTTATCCAGGAGATCTAATGGAGATATATAAGGAGCATAATGTTTTCATGTTTGCTAACACAACATTTATTCTGAAGTTCATGGATGAAGGAGTAATTTTGATATGTAAATCTCATTATTTAAGAAATATATTTCATGAGGCTATATACTTGCCACAAATAGTGGTCCCACTGTTATAGATGGGCAAAGTAAATCGAAAACTTTCTAGACAGTATTTGCCACTTTAGATGCTAGGAAGAACATCTGTGGTTCCTAGGAAGACAAAAGATGTTAAAATGTCAACACTATCAGGAGTTTGGAAGAATTTAATTTCAACTTTCATAGATTACCTTGAGAGGTCCGAGATGTCAGTAGAGGAAATCACTTCAGATGAGATGGAACTAGAAAGAGAACTAGAATAAGTCTGGAGTATGACAATGTTACAGAATTAGCACAATCTCATGATAATACTTGAATGGATGAGGAATTGCTACAATGGATAATCACAAAGAAAGTGTTTTCTTTAGATGGAATCTACTCTTGTTGGAAATGTTATAAATATTGATGAAATAAAAATAATGGATTTAAAATATTATGCAAGCTTAGTTGATAAAACAGCAGGTTTAGGAAGATTGACTTTAATTTTAAAAGTTCTAGTTAAATATCAGCAGAAGCAAAAACAAAGACCATATTATCCTCTCAGAAGATGCAGATAAAGCATTTGATAACATTTCACAACCTTTTCTAATTAGAACTCTGAAGAATATAGGCATATGTGACACAATTCTTAAACTGATTGAAGTCATCTATGACAAACCCATAGTTAATATTATACTGAATGGAGAAAAACTAAAATCTTTCCACTTAGAACTATAACAAGACAAGGTTGTCTCTATCACCATTACTATTCAACATAGTGCTGGAAGTTCTAGCCAATACAATTAGGCTAGAAGGTAATAGAGGGCATTCAAATGGGGGCAGAGGAAGTCAAACTCTCCCTCTTTGCTGACAATATGATCTTATACTTAGAGAACCCCAAAGAGTCAACCACAAGTCTCCTGGAAGTGATCCAACAATACAGTAATGTCTCAGGATATAAAATCAATGTCTACAAATCAGTAGCCTTTGTATATGCTAATAACAGCCAAAATGAGACGCTAATAGAGGACACAATTGCCTTCACAGTAGCTTCAAAAAAAAAAAAATACCTAGGAACATATCTGACAAAATATGTGAAGGACCTCTACAAAGGAAATTATTAAACCCTAAGAAAAGAAATAGCAGAAGATATTAACAAATGGAATAGCATACCATACTCATGGCTGGGAAGAATCAACATTGTTAAAATGTCTATACTTCCCAAAGCAATCTACATATTCAATGAAATACCCATTAAAGTACCAACATCATACTTTCAAGATTTGGAAAAAGTTATTATTTGTTTTGTATGGAACCAGAAAAAAACCCTATATAGCTAAGATGATTCTTAATAATAAAAACAAAGCTGGCATCAGCCTACTAGACTTTAGGCTATACTATAAGGCCATAGTGATCAAAACAGTATGGTATTGTCACAAAAATAGAGACATGCAGAACTGAAAAGAAAATCATGATATCAAACTAATATCTTACAGCCACCTGATCTTTGATAATTGAAACAAGAACATACACTGGGGGAAAAAATTTCTATTCAACTAACAGTGCTGGGAGAGCTGGATAGCCATATGTAAAAGACAGAAATGGACCCTTACCTTTCTCCATTCACTAAAATTGATTCAACATGGATAAAAGATCTAAATGTAAGGTATGAAACAATGAAAACCCTTGAAGAAAGTGTGGGAAAAATACTTGAAGATATTGGCCTGGGGAATTACATTATGAAGAAGACTCCAGTGGCAATTGCAACAATAACAAAATAAATAAAGGAGAATTAATTAAACTGAATAGCTTCTGCACAGCTAAGGAGACGACAACCAAAGAAAATAGACAACCACCGGAATGGGAAAACATATTTGCATATTTTGAATTGGCCAAAATCTTGATAACTAGGATCTAAAAAGAACTTGAATTAATCAACATAGAAATAGCTAACAATCCCTTATATCAATGGGCAAGAGAGATGAATAGAAGAAACTTCTCTAAGGAAGACAGATGAGTGGCTAACAAATATTTGAAAAAATGCTCATCATCTCTAATTATCAGAGAAATGGAAATCAAACTACCCTGAGATGTTACCTAACCCCAGGGGGAATGGCCCCATCACAAAATCTCAAAGCTACAGATGCTGACATAGATGTGGAGATATGGGAACACTTTTACACTTCTGGTGTGACTGCAAACTAATACAACCTTTTTGGAAGGAAGTGTGGAGAATCCTCAACTCAAACTAGACCTCCCATTTGATCCTACAATCCTATTTCTGGGCATCTACCAAGAAGAAAAAAATCATTTTATCATAAGAACATTTGCGCTAGTCTGTTAATTGCTGCTCAGTTGTCAAATTGTGGAAACTATCTAAATGCCCACTAATCCAGAAATGAATTAATAAGTTGTGGAATACCATTCAGCCACAAAAAAAACATGGTGACTTTACATCTTTTATATCAACCTGGATGGAGGTGGAACACATTCTTCTTAGTAAAGCATCACAAGAATGCAAAAGGAAGAATCCAATGTACTCAATTCTGATATGAAGACAATTGATGCTAGAACATGGAAGAGGGGGAAGGAGGGAGGGGAGTGGTAGGGTCACAGCGTGGAACACATCTCTTGGGGGTGGGACACAATTATAAGAAGGACTTTACCTAACAAATGCAAGCAGTGTAACCTTGTTCTTTGTAGTCTCAATGAATCTGTCCCTCCACAAAAGTTCTAAATAAAATGCTATCAAATAGCATGGCATGCTGTTATAGAGTAATCTTTTGTGAAAGGAAGAGTCAATCAATGTGCCAGACTTCACCGTTTTCTTATTCTGAGACACTTCCACAGCTTTCCCAACCTTCCACAACCACTACCCTGAGCAGTCACCAGCCATCATCAAGACTACTCCCTCCACCAGCAATAAGATTACTACTTGCTGAAGGCCAAGATGATAGTTACCATTGTTTAGCAATAAAGTATCTTTTAATTAAGGTATGCACATTGATTTTTGACATAATGTTATCATACCTTGAATAAATACAGTGTACTTTAAACATAACCTTTAACTGTACTGATAAACCAAAAAGTTTGTGTGATTCACTTTATTGTGATATTTATTTCATTGTAGTTTTCTAGAACTAGAATTGTGTATCTTTGAGGTATCTCTGTATGTAAACATATGCTTGTAGGTAAGAGATAAATAGAAAAGGAAAAGGACCACTTAAAAAAAATATTGCTGAGAATAACATGGAAAACTAAAAGGAATTTTAGCTTGCCAATATTTTTCTGCTATATAGGAATGATTGGTATATTCAGTTTGAGTATATCTTAGTAAAATATATTTGCAATATGATTACTTTTAAAATTCTTAAAAATTTAAAATAAATTGAATACTCTCTTTGATGCACCAGAAGAGTTTAAGAAATATAATGGGTACCTATTCATGACAGCTAAATGTCTTTAAAATGTTTTATAGAATCAGGTGAAATTAGTACTAATTGCATGATTCATTATCCAAAAATTTTGTTACTCGTGTTTATGTATAATATTTATTAGTCTTCAATGTTTTAACCTGTCACAGTGTCTTCTTGGAGAATCTCATCATATCACTTTGTCAGTGCCCATACTCTGAGGGATAAGCCATATGTATCTTGGAATTCTTCAGAATAAACAGATTAGTTTCAATTACTTTAAAGACTATTTAGGCTGTTCATTTATTTAAGAACATATCTAAAAGTTCAAGTTCTATTTTTATAGTAGTATAACTTGAAGATAAATCTAAATAACTAATTTACATTACTTTAAGGGAGGAAAAATATTTTCATGTGCTAACAATATCAGTTAACATGCCTTACAATGTAAAAGTAGTAATGACTGCTTAGAGCTAGAAGTAACCCCTAAATTTATTCATTTCTTTGGGGTTTATATTGCTTGTTTCTTAGTTCCATTTTCACTATTTAAATGTTCATTTTATAGTGATAGTTTAGTGTTTCCTCTGAATAAGACTCTTCACAGGAGAAATCCTAAATTAACTTTGGAGCTAAAGGAAAATACAACAAAGCCCACATTCTTCCCCAACATAGAAGTAAGCTTTAGCCTTCTGTTAGAGGAAGCAATTGAGGACCATTGCCTCAAATCCTTTACACACCAGTCTGGATTGCAACCCTGTGGGCAGGTGGAGGAAAGGAAGCAGGCAACACATGTGGGCTTTCAGTGCCTACTTTAGTGACAATAGTCCCATCTCTGCCTCTAGTTCTGTTTTCAGCTGTGCCATCTGATCACATTACACGTGTGTCTCTTGAGCCCTGTTCCAATCTTTCTGATGGTTCCCAAGGAAGGCTTTCTTAAGTGATCTGCAGTGGACAGCTCCAGTAATTAGATCAGAAGAGAGCTTAAGAATTTCTGAAAGCACAGCTTCATATAATGCTGCATCACTATTGATTATGGGGAAACATGGAGAGGAGAAAACGGATGTGCAGCAAACACACACATAGCAGGTAAATTTAGAGTCTGGGAGACGATGACTTCAGCTTGAAAATTGTTTTTATTTTGTTAAAAACTATTTGAATTTGTTTAAATTTGTATCTATTATCCTTTGCATGATTTAAATTCTGTTCTGCATGGGAAATACTACAAAACATTTTATCTGAAATGAACAAGTTGAGTAAAGATCCCAGGGAATGTATCTGTAATAATAATTGCTTAAAATTAGTGTTTTCCACATACTGTTGCCTGAGAATAATAGCGTGTCAATAATAAAGGTAATCTTTTTAAAATTTGTCACTTCATGGTGCCAAAGCAAACAACATTGACATAATACTATTAATAAATCCTTATCATAATAGTTATTTATCTGAAACTGTCACACAAGGTTAGCTCCATTTTAATATCACTTTCTAGTATACTATATCATTTAGTGGTCACATTTAAATATTGTATTTACTTTCTGTCTCTAACCTTGCAGTTCTTTTATTTCTAGTATCTAAGTTAGAAACTTGAGTTTGTCCTTGACTTCCTTCCCTCTCACTGTATTTCCAATTGTTATTCTTAAATTTGTCTATTCCACTCCACATTTTAAATTCCACTTGATACAATGCTACAAGAAATACTCAAGCATAATTTGCATAAGTGCCAAATCTTTTTGCCTTTTTATGCTTTCAGTTGTGTGATCGTCAAATCCAGCCCTCACACCAACAGAGGAACAGTGTATTCAAGCAGAAATCTGTTCATATCCCCTTTTTAGTCATTTTGTATTTGAGATATAATTATTGACTATTTCCTTTGTAGTTTCTGGAAATAGAATTCAATGTTTTAGGAAAAGGGGTGATGGGTAATTCAAAGAACCTTTTCAGGTTTGATTATGTTTTTTCTAATATAAAGTTCTATTACTTGAAATTGTTCTGTATGTTTCTCTTTTTGATTTGGCTTTTGTTGACCACTATGGTCCTGACGCTCACATAACTACCACTTTTGGACAGAAAACACATGCACCAGAAATGATGATCTGCTGTATTCATGGAGAACATCTGGTTATTTTTATCCATCACATTTGTTCATGCTGTTCTTTTAGTTGGCATTCTTTTCTCTGTCCTCCTGTTTTTCTAATCCTTCTTTATTTAGAGATTCAGATAAATGCTCTCTAATTCAGAAAGGCCTCTTTAATTATTTGGAAGGATTTATTATTGAAAATGAGATTAAACCAAAGGAAAAGAAAACACTCTTTGATGTTCAAATTCTCATCAGGGCACTCCCTCTCACCGCGCGTGCCCTGCTATTATAATTACAGTCCTCATATAACAGCTCCTTCTCATTATAAGCTTTTTGAGGATAAAGGCCATTAATATTTACCTTATTCATTGTGGCACTGTGTATGGCACAAGGTAGGGATTTAATAAATTTTTCTGACTAATGTATGGAAAGAAAAACAATTTGACAATACATAGTCCTGCATATTCAAGATCATTTCTAATTAATTAATTTTGTAATAATGTTATCCAATAAAACAATAAAGCCACATAGTTGATTAATATATACGTAGATGCACATATATACATGTGATATATATTTATGTATATGTATACATACCCACTTTTTGGTTCAGCCAGCACATCTGTCTGTGTGTGTGTGTGCACGAGTATCCTGGATGAACTAAAAATATGTTAACTTCCACAATAACTTCCACTTAGTAATGGGATGTGAAGATATTTCATAATTTTGACATAAATTTAATACATATATGTACATAAAATCCTCATCTTTCAATTGCTCAAATTAGAATTTTTTCACTTAAATATGATGCAAAAAATGATTTTGATCTTTTCCAAGGGCTAGGGCTATGCTGCAGTCGCAGCCAGCCTCAGCTCTAGGTAAGCTCCCAATCGAGAGGGATAATAACTGATTATCTGCACTATAATTTGTTGCCAGGTGATTTTGCCAAACAGTAGGCTAATATGTGTTCTGAGCTCCTTTTGGTAGGCTAAACTATGCTATACCTTTATGAACTAGGTGATCATAGTTATCACCTAACTATGCTCTATAGGTTAGCTGTATTAAATGCATCTTCAAGTTAAGATATTTTCTACTTATGATGGGTTTGGGGGGATGTAACTTCATTGTAACTCAAGGAGCATCTGTATACCCTTTTTAAAAAGAATGTTGATCAGTCATTTTTTTTTATGAAAAAATTAAATCATTAATTTCATTAGGCCCCTACATTTTAATTCTGATTTGCTACTTTTATTTACATTTTTCTCTTGATGTTCATTGTCACATAATTTTAAATAGCATCTATTTCCTTAAAATTTCAAACACATAGCTCCTATTTCATTTCTTTTAATTTGCAAGAGCTTCAATTGTATATGCGGTATATTTTAACTTATCTCTTTGAATTTATAATAAGTAATTCAACCTGAATCAAACTCAATCTGCATTTTCTCCTAAAATTCTGCATGTCCTGATTATTAAATATTCATAATCTGATAAATTAAATAGCCCATATTTATTATTAATTAAGTTAATTAGTGTCAACTCAATTTCTCCAGGTACATAGGGCAAAACACATTGGTATCATTTGGATTAGTCACTTCCCCTTTCATGTCACTTACAATTTGTCATCAAATGCTAAGGTCTACCTTTTAATAACATCTTAGCTCACCCACTGCTGTACTTTGATACAATATCTTTGAACTATATTCCTAGATTTTGTCCTTGCTCAGTAAATCTTTCTATAATATGGTAGAAGGAAATGTCCTATTAAAATGTAAGTCAATTCATGTTCACACCTTTGCTAAAAATCTCCCAATGATTTCCTGGCTCACTTCACAGTAATAAAGCTGATGTTGGATAATAGCTTACAAGGCTCTACTCCACCTGCCCTCTGTTAGCTTTCTGACATGATTTTGTATAACCTACCCTCTGTCTCCCTATGATAGAGTCACACAGTTTTTTTGTCAGGTTTCTCTCTGTCTTTTTCTTTCTTTCTTTCTTTCTTTCTTTCTTTCTTTCTTTCTTTCTTTCTTTCTTTCTTTCTTTCTTTCTTTCTTTTTTCTGTTTGTTGCAAACACAGGTACACTCCTACATGAAGAAAGTTGCACTTGCTCTTTCTCTGTTTAACATAATCATCCTTCCCTCAGATATCTACATAGATAATTTCTTTCTACTTTTCAGCCTTCTCATCAAATGTTTTTCTCAGCAGGGTTCTGTGGGCATGCTACTCAAAATGTCAAATGATTTTCTTCATCACTCTTTATACTGTTCTCTGCTTCATTTTCTTTCACAGGATTAGTTCCACTGTGCATTATTCTTCTATTTTGTATGTTATTTTTTTCCCTGCCCCCACACTAACATACGTGCTCTATAAAGTATGAATTTTTGTTTGTGATGTTAAGTTCTGCAGACCCTGTACTTCAAACTATTAGTAGGTGCTAAAAAGATATTTTTTGAATGAAAAAATTAATGAATAAATGAATGAATGAAAAGATGTTTGAATTACTTTTAGATTCATCTCATTTTGTATTCCTAAGAACTAGACCTTGAACAAAATAAGATATACCCAATGATCCTATTTACTCTTAGAGAGTTCCCATTTAAATCCTAGAGATTTTTTTTTTTTATTAAGGCATTTGTACATAGATTATAAATACACGTATGCCATTATGGGATTCAACGCGTTGATTATTTGTACAAATCGGAGTGCTTACATCCTACTAATCAACATAGCCTTCACCTCATTTACCCAATTACAGCATCAAGACATTTGTGTTCTATACCTGATAGATCCAACTTGTACTTGCAATGTGCTCCATAGGTGTGGTCCCCCTACTAACCCTCCCTCTATCAACCCACCCCCTCCCTTCCCCATCCCTCCCTCCCCTCCTTCATCCTAGGCTAAAGTTGTGTTTCATTTTTCATATTCAAGTGTAAGTGATTATAATCACAGTCATTCTGGATATTTGCTATTATTTGACACTTTTAAGATATTATACTATTCTTATAAATTTCTATTTGTTGGAAATTAATTGACCATACTCATGGAGTGATTCTCTTATTTGAGTCATTCTTGACATTATGGCATGCTCTGATCATATTTCAGTTTTAATGGTATCTTCCTTAGAAAAAATAAGTTTTCCTGATATTTTCAATCCTCAAGAATAACATAAGTGGTATTATGGTTGTCTGATTTTTAATGGTTTAATTGAATTCTTCTTTGAATACAACAAAAGCATTCCTTACTGACTCTCTCATTTGCTCTCTAGTAAAAGTTTATTTATACTATTTTGTCTTTCACGGGAACAATTTTGTTAAAATATGACTTTTTTAATATTATATATTACCTCAGTTTTAATTCTTTCTTTTTATTTTTGGTTTTTGCATTTGTATATCTAGTTGTCATTTTATTTAGCTGTGGTTCTTAATTTTTTTTTTTAATTTGCATTAAATTTGCTAAACTTTTATTCTTTGACCTATTGACTTACTAAGTTCTATTTTGTTGTTTTGTTCCTTCTGTTTCCTTTGCTTTTATTTATATCTTTTTCCTCAGTATTTTTGAGTTGAAGGCTAAAATTTTAATTAGTAGATACATTTAATGCTATAAATTTTTTCTTTAATAACTTCTTTAGTATATTCTGTAGGCTCTGTTATTTTATCATCATTATTCTAATTCTGAAGACTTGCCTTTTTCTTTCACCTATGGGCTATTAAATAATATTTCAACATTTATATTTTTCATAAATTTGGAAATGTTTGCTAATATTTTTTCAAATGTATTAATGGTTCACTTTTTCTGCTCTTTTCTTCTCGCCGCACAACTTTGTTAAACTTATTATTATTTTACAAGCCACTGACAAATTGTTGCGTTTATTAAGCCTTTTGTTTTTTCCTGAGAAACTCATTTTAAATCATCACCTTTTCTGTATAGATTTAGTTTTCGTATTCTGTTGAGATTTCCCATCTGTTCACCCAATATTTCTTAAAACAGTTATTTAAAAGCCCTCTCTTCCCAGCTTCTATATCTAGATTATCTATTGTTCAATTTCTGTTATTTTGCATTTTGTCTATGTTATGAGTCCTAATTTCTTACTGCTTAGCAAATCTCATAATTTTATATTGTATAGAAAATAAATATCACACAGAGAGGAACAGTGACAGCAATGAAGGAAAGTGACTTTTGCTTATTATTTGATAATTTTCCCAAAGTGTGATGATGTCTGTCTGGTGATGAAAATAGTAAGGTAATTATTCAGATTACAGATACATTGAGTTGATCTGGGATTGAGCTGCATTTTACAAAAGAATGAGTTAATCTCTATTTAGCCTAACCCCCACTGCTAAGAGCTAAAGCTTCCCAGAGCTCTTCTCTTTGTTCTTATTTGTATGAAAGCCTGGAGCAGTGATTTTCAACCCATGTGCCACAGTACACTGGTGTGTGATGAGAGAACTTAGGTGTGCCATGAAATTTTAAAGATCATTAATTTATTTTCAAAAGACATTCAAAGCATAGTAAGTATTTTTTAATCTTTTTATCAGCATAATTTAAGTGTGGTGCAGACGTTTAACTCTAGGTTCAAGTGTACTGTGAGATTAAAAAAAAGCTTGAAAAACACTGGCCTACAGAAAAGTGTGTATCAAACCCACCTGCACCAACCATAAAATTACGTATTTCTGTTGCTGCGGGGTCACCACAACATGAGGAACTGTATTAAAGGGTCACAGCAATAGGAAGGTTGAGAACCACTGTTCTAGAGGCTGGAAAGTTCAAGACCAAGGTGCCAACAAATTTGGTGTCTGGTGAAGGCTGTTTTCTGCTTCCAAGATGCCTTGTTGCTGCTTCTTCTGGAGGGGATGGACCCTGATGTGCAGAAGAAACAAAAGGAAAGGAGCTCTCTGAAAAGTCTACTGCATGGTCATGGATCCTGTTCATGAAAATGGAACCTCACAACCCAATCACGTTCTAAAAGACCATCTTTCTAGCACTATCACCTTGGAGAATGGGTTTCAACATATGAATTGCAAAGAGACACATCTAGGACATTCGATCCATAGAAATGGTCTAGCCAAGTTAGCACATAAAACTGATAGCACACCAACTTTTATTAACTGGAAGAAGACTTTTTGCAACTGTTTTCTTCTTTTTGGTCTCAATTTTACTTTAATGTTCTCAGAAGGAATGGAAAGGATTATTTCCTGAGAAAATAAACCCTACAATTTGCTTTCACTAATAGCTCACAGCCCTCTTCCTGAGTTAGTATATTTTCTCTTTTGTAAATTTGGTAAATTTTTCTTTGTCTTGGCCTGCTCACACTTTGCTCTCAGAAGTTGGTATATCTTAGAAAATTGAGGACTTTGTTGTTGTCTTGGTATTTTCTTTGTTTTTCTACATCTACCACTTCAGCCACTTTTTAATTTCTACAAATAATCACAATCATAATTATGATCATGATTTTCATATTATGTTTTATTTTTTCTGGTGTTTTATGGAAGTGATGGTTTTCTAAATCTTTTACATACTAATGATATCAAATTCAAGTTTATTTACATTTATTAATATGCATTTGTTTTTCAGTTCTGCCTTATTAATTTGTATTTTATGTATTATTTTTGCTATTCTTTCGATGCTTGGTTATTATGATTATTTTAATAAACTTTTAGTTTATTTTGAATATTATGATTACATATTCTTCTACTTTGTTTATGCATGTCAAGAATGTGCCATCATTTGGAATTTTGCTAGATATGAGTAGGGCAGACAACAGATACCTTTACGCTATTTTGGACTCGTTTAGGGGAGGCTGACCTGGGCTGTTAGGGAAGGAGTCTTATTAAGACCTTGCAGGTGGTTGTTATCAAGATCTTACAGGTGGTTTGTTTCCAAGACCTTGCAAGTGAGTTGTTTTGAGAACAGAGTATGTGTAACAAGCAGCTGATACTCTTCAAAGTTGTGTATAAATCCTTCAACTACCCTGTGAAGCCTTTCTGTGAAGCCTCCAGTCACTAAGACATGGCCTAGCTTGCTATGCATGTCATAACAACATTTCTTTTTTTTGCTAAAACTTTACTTCCTGTTTTCAATGACTTCAGAAACTACCTTGAATCATTGTTCTGCTTAAACATTATCATTTTCTTTCTGCCATTATTTATTTCAGTTTTATCACTTTTATTCTCATAATTTGTAAGGGATTAAACAAATTTCTAATTTTGTTCCCCTTTTTTAAATGAGTTGGGTATCCCCAGACTATCAAGAGGGATAGATGAGGATATCCTCACCTTTGTGCTCCAAGGGATCCTTTCTCTGCCTTAAATGTGGAGTATGTCCTTACCGGGCAGCCACTTCCGTCTTTCTGATTCAAAAGTATTCTCTCCTTCGAGTCTTACTCTCTGGTTTTATGGCTCTCTGGGACTTACTTTCCAAAGTAGCATTCACATTGTCACTGGCGTTATTTTGCTCAAAGACATTTTCTGAAATACTCTTCCAGTGGTATCTACTTCTGTGTATGGGAATCTTGTCATCAGTCTGATTCCCAGTGTTCTTATCCTTTTGATTTTATTTGTCTGTTTCTGTAAATTTCCTTCTCAGTTAGACAACACATTCTGCAATAATTTACATATTATGCATCCCTGAGGCTCACAGAAAAACAATAATAAAAACATATCAGAAATGTTCTTTCTTTTCCCACAAAGCCTGTTTGGTTTTTGCTCTTGTTACTGTTGTTGACTTTTTTTGTTTCAGCATCATTTAGAGTGTGTCAGGACTTTAGGACTTTAGCCTCCACTTAGAATTTGGTGTTATTTTCTTTTTTGGGGGGCATGTTCTGCTTTGTTTTTTGTTTCCCACATTATAGAGAACCTTAATAATTTCCTTTAACTCCTGGCATTGTTTGATTGAGAATGCCTATTTTATGATGTCAAAGGAATGTTATGACTACATTGTGGTAACAAAAAGCAAACTTTAGGATGACATATTTGATTACACCTATGACCCTTCTAAACTTATTTTTATGCTTTTAAAGTTGCAACATAGGTAGCATAGTGTTTAAGCCTTGGTACCAAAATAGGTTTGAAGGGCATGTGATAAATCTATTTGTTCCTTAAGTGAAATGTGATGCAACCCAAACATCACTTAACACTATCAGCAAGTATAGTCTATATATTTTCCTCCTTACTCTATCTATCTATTAATATCTATCTATCTATCTATCTATCTATCTATCTATATATTGTATCTATATAAGTTTATATATATATATAAACTTCAATATATATTTGAAGTTTTTGGCCGGGGCTGGGTTTGAACCTGCTACCCCCAGCATATGGGGCCAATGCCCCACTCCTTGAGCCACAGGTGCCATCCTTGATTTATATTTTTAAAAATGTATGAGCTGATAGCAAATGTTCTTGTGTTTTTTTTTAAAAGTAAAACCATGTTTTTTATAATGTACATTCAGTTCTATGGACAGTGGTGAAAATTTAAAGTATTTTCAAGAAATTCAAGGAGTCTTCTGTTACTTCTTTATTTAATATTGTATTTAATACAATGCATTAATATTGTATTTAATATTGTATACTGGAGGTACAAATCAATACCAGAAGAAGAATTAAGAGCTATGAAGATTAGGAAGAAAGAACATACTTATTTACAGTAGGCATTAATCCACACATAAAGGATAAAAGAAAATCTGTAAGCAAACAATGCAAACTAACAAATTAAATTAGTAAGTTTGTTAGACCTAAAACTACTACACATGCATTGATAACATTCCTTTATTTTAGTTGTAAAAATTAGACATGGAGCAATACTTATAAACTATTCCATTTTAAATATAATAAAAAGTATAATATACCTAATATAAATGATTATAAACCCATAGGAAAAAACTATAACTTTTCAGTTAAGGAGAAAAAATGTAAACATATAATGGTATATGCTATGTATAAGGAGAGAAAAATTAATGTCATAAAACTGTCATTCCTTTTTATATTAATCTATAAATATAACGAAATTCCAGTTTTATAAAAATACATTTTTTATACCACATGCATTGGAAATAAATTGCAGGTTTGATGCCAGATCACCTCAGTAATGTAAATATTGCAGTTAGTCATATGAATTCTCTTGTTTTCCAGAGCTTATAATAGTTATGTTTGAACTATCAAGTAGCCTATTACATTTGAAATATCATTATGCCCAAAAACATAATGTACATATCTTGCTTAAAAAATGCTTTATAGCTAAAAAATGCTAACAAGATGAGCTCACGCTATTGAAATATGGTACTAGTAGATTTTCTTGATTCAGGCTTGTGAGAACCTTCAATTTGTAAAAATGCAATATACACAAAGTTCAATAAAATGAAGCACAACAAATCAAGGTATGTCTGGATTGATTTTCAAGTTGTTCTTGAATTGGCTAAAGAATTAATAATGCCAAGGACAATTTTGAAAACAAATTAAGGAAGACTAACACTCTCTATCAGATGTTAAAGTCTATATAGCTATATAACATAAAACTGATATTTGTTCAAAGTGATTACCATATTGAAATTTGCAAGACCCTTGTGATTCTGGTAAACAGCGATGGTGAAATGAAATCCTCTGCCCTTTCGAGTTGTGGGAAACTACTACAAACAAAAGTCCTTACATATGACTCAGGGATCCACCTCTTTTGTTTACCTATGACAAGCCAAACACATACTCTCAAAATTTCTGTTCTTTCCTATGTAAACTGCTTAGTCAGAAGAAAATATTTAGTAACCAAACTTTGTCCCCAGAACTGATTCCATTTCAGACTGAGTCAGCATTTTTCTTAATAGTCCCTTCTGAGAATAAGCTGGCTCAAGGTTAAACATAATATGGTTTATTGTCAGAACATGCCACCCCAACTCATCCTACTTACTCACAAACAGTCCTTTCTATTCTTTTTTTACTCCTCTTACCTCCCTAACCTTTAAGATTCTTATGTGTCTTATACCTGGCTTGTTCTCCCCATTAGAATAGTCCCGCTCCCTCAATTTCAGTTGTCCCATTCTCCACATGGTAATAATTATTTCAAATAAAGTCTCTTATTACTCATGTCTGGAACTGATTATTATTTTACATTGTTCAACAGAACAGAAAGGATACTCCCTGGGCTGACTAAAGAATTCAAGGACATTTTGTTTATAAAAAAAGAAAGAATTATGTTAAAGAATAAATTACATGGAAAGGTAAAATAGAAGCCTAATTCATTACATGTAAAAATGAATTCCAGATGTATTAAAATATCTAAATATGAAATTAAATACAGGTAAATCTTATGAAGAAAATACTGTGTGTACTTATGATCAATGTCAAACAAAAAGTGTTTTAGACAAGTCCCAAAAAGTACAACTCACATGAATAAAGGCATACATCTAACTTCTTTGGTATGTATATTTTTGGGAACAAGTTATAAGGATCTATTTTAAAAATTTAAAAAGTAAGGCCCAATCTAGCATTAAATATCTGTACTACATCGAGAAGGAGTTGCATACTTAGAAAATACCAAGGATTTTACCTTTCTTCCTCCTCTCCAAGCTTTCTGACAATTCAATCCCAAAGACATTACAGGCCTAACCAAGGAAGGACAAGAGCCCTGGTTATAGAGAGAGATTGTTGGGGTTTAAACAATATGAGATAGGATAATGTTTGTGCAAGAGAATGGAGAAGGGTAAACAGGGGAGGGGAGGAGCTGATTTAAAGCCCAAAGGTCTAGCAGAAATCATATTGAGCTGATTTAAAGTCCAAAGGTCTAGCAGAGATCATATTGAAGTAAGGGTCTCAAGAAGGCAAACTTCAAAGTACAGAAGTACAGTGAAAATGATCTTTGGGCAAAACAGAGGGCACTTTCCCTTTGGATAGGAGAAAAGATAACTAGAATGATGCAACAATTTAATGGTCATGGGTAACATTACTCCATAGCAGCTTTCTGTTGAGGGAAGCACACATCAGTTTCTTACTCTGAGGTTCTGGCCATGCTGGGCTCTTCTAGAACTGGCTGGACTTGACTCCAGGCTATTGGTTGGGCTAAGGTCTGTTCCAACTGTCTTCTATTGGCTATTTAGGAAAAGGCTTATAATGCTGAAGGGAATGGCCCAAGTGTGCAAGTGGCAATGCCAAACAATGCAAATATAGAGAAACCCTCTGCTTACACAAATTCCTAAATCACACTGCCCAAAGCAGGTAATATTTCTGAGTCCAAGTAATGGCTTTAAGAATGTTAAACTTCTTGAACTTTATAGAGAGGCAAGATAAATTCTTGCATAAATTGCAGGGTGTGGACTTAGTCTCCTGCCACAAGATCAGAGGAGAGAAGAGAATCAATAATGCAATCTACTCCAATTCTACACATATTATTTTGAATTCTAAGTAAGAGACAAGAAGTTGAAGGTAAAGCATACTTTATTCATTTTTTTTTTTTTTTTTTTTGTACTTCACCTTATTTCACTTTGCAGATATTAGATTTCTTTACCAATGGAAGGTTTGTGGCAATCCTGTATCGGCAGCATTTTACCAACAGCAT
This sequence comes from Loris lydekkerianus, assembly GCA_963574355.1. Classification (NCBI taxonomy): domain Eukaryota; kingdom Metazoa; phylum Chordata; class Mammalia; order Primates; family Lorisidae; genus Loris; species Loris lydekkerianus. The sequence continues at coordinate 16,162 of CAUYPK010058835.1, read as the reverse complement.
GTGCTGACTTCCTTTCTATGTCTCACATTTCACTAATTCTCAGAATATTTCAAACTTTTTCATTATTATCATATGTGTTATGGTGATCTGTGATCAGTGATCTTTGATGCTGCTATTGGAATTGTTTTAGGGTGCAGTGAAACATAATTCATATAAGATGGCAAATTTAATTGTTAAATGTCATGTGTGTTCTGATGGCTACATGACCATCAATTCTCTTGTCTCTCTCCTTCTCTCAGGCCTCTCTATTCCTAGAGAAATAACACTATTGATAGCAGGTCAATTCATAAATCTACAAGGGCCTCTTAATATTAAAGTAAAATAAAGGGTCACACATCTCTCACTCTAAATCAAAAGCTAGAAATGATTAAGTTTAATGAGGAAAGCATGCTGAGAGCTAAGATGGACCAAAAGTGAGGCCTCTTGTGCCAAATAGCCAAGTTATAAGTGCAAGGGAAAAGTTCTTCCAAGAAATTAAATTTCTACTCTACAAATACTGCAAATGATACAGTATTGAAACAAGCTTAATTCTTTTCTTTCTTTTTTTTTTAATTTTTTTTCTTTCCTTTTTTTTTTTTTTTTTTTTTTTTTTTGAGACAGAGTCTCATGCTATTTCCCTGGGTAGAGTGCCTTGGTGTCACAGCTCACAGCAACCTCAAACTCTTGGGCTTAAGCAATTCTCTTGCCTCAGCCTCCCAAATAGCTGGGACTAAAGGCGCCTACCACATGCCCAGCTATTTTTTGGTTGTAGTTGTCATTGTTGTTTGGTGGGCCTAGGCTGGATTTGAACCCTCCAGGTCCAGTGTATGTGGCTGGCACCTTAGTCGCTTCAGCTACAGGCACCGAGCCTGAAACAGGCTTATTTCTAATATGGAGAAAGTTTCAGAGGTCTGGATAGAAGATCAAATCAGACACACCATTCCTTCATACCAAATCCCAATTAATAATTTTTATCCCATAAAAATTTTTAATAATTTTTAATCCCATAAAGGCGGAGAGAGGAAAAGAGACTGCAGAAGAATACAAGTCCCTTCCGTAACATAAAAGTGCAGGATGACACAGCAAGTGCTGGTGTATAAGCTGCGGCCAGTTTTCCAGAATATCTAGCCTAGATAATTGATGAAGGTGGATGCTCTAAATAACAGATTTTTGATGTAGAAAAGACCAGCCTTATATTGGAAGAAGATTCTATCTATATTTTCATAGCTACAGAGAAGTCACTTCCTGGATTCAAAGTTTCAAAGGACCCTCTTTTTTTTTTTTTTTTAGGGGCCATTGCAGCTGGTGACTTTCAGTGGACCTCGATACTAATTTACTATCCCAAAAGTTCTAGAACAGTTAACAATTATGGCAAATCTGCAGTGCCTGTGCTTTCTACATGGAAAAAGAAATCCTGCATAACAGCATATCTGTTCCTAGCATGGCAAGCCCACTCTTGAGACCTAGTGTTCCAAGAAAAAGATTTCTTTAAAAATATAACTGCTCATTGACAATGCACCTATTTACTCAAATGCTTTCATGAAAATATATAAGATTATTATTTTCATGTCGGCCAACAAAACTTCCACTCTGCTACCCATGAATCAAGGAGTTATTTTGATTTTCAAGTCTTATTTATTTAGAAAATATACTTCATATGACTATAGTTGCAATAGATAATGAATTCTCTGATGGATCTAGGCAAAGTAAATTGAAAACCTTCTGGAAAGGATTTACTGTTCCAAATGCCAGTAAGAACATTTGTGATTCACATAGGATGTCAAATGTCAACACTAATAGGAATTTGGAAAAAGTTGATTTCAGCCTTTATGAAGTCAGCCTTGACTTCAAAGGGTTCAAGACTTCAGTCAAAGAAGGATCTGCGGATGTGCTGGGAATAAGGAGAGAACCAGAATTGTAAGTGGAGCCTGCAGATGTGACTGAATAATATAATTCAGTGATAATTTTATGATAAAATTTTATAATTTATGATAAAAATTTATGATAAAATTTGAATGAATGATAAATTTTATGATAAATTTTATAATAAAATTTGAATGAATGATGAATTGCTTCTTACGGATGAGCAAAGAAAGTGTTTTTTTTTTGAGATTGGACCTAATCTTAGTGAAGATGCTGTAAACATTGTTGAAACAACAACAGATGATTTAGAATATTTCATAAACTTATTTGATTCAGCAGCAGCAAGTTTTAAGAGGAATGATTCCAATTTTGAAAGAAATTCTACTATTGTGTGATATGCTATCAAACTGCATGATATAAGGATAAGTTTTGTGAAGGAAGAGTCAATTAATGTGGTAAACCTCGTTATTGTCTTATTTTAAGAAACCGCCACAGCCAGCTAACTTTCCATGAGCAGCACCTTGATCTGGCAGCTGCCATCAACATCAAGGCAAGACCTCCCACCAGCAAAAAGATTAGAACTTGGTGAAGGCTCAGATGATTGTTAGCATTGTTTCTCAATAAAGCATCTTTTAATTAAGATATAGACATTGTTCTTACAGACATCATGTTATTGTACACTTAATAGACTATGGTGTAATAGAAACAGAACTTTTGTATGAATTGGGAAACTAAACTATTTGCTTGACTTGCTCTATTGTAATTCACTTTAGTGTGTTTTCCTGGAACTGAACACACAGTATCTCTAAGATATGCCTGTACTTTCCTCTATATTCTGTACAAAGAAGAAGGTAAGAGTATTTGTATTTAGTAGGCATATTAGTAAGATAGTCATATGGATTATTTTGGGGAAATACTGAAAGTTTTAAATATATAGTGACAGAAATAAATATGTGGGCACAAAGGGAGGTTTCCCAGCAATTTTGAGGACCTAGCTAAGGTTTAAGGTAATACATTTGGTGGTGTCATCAATCTGGACAATTATTTAATCTTTTATGGCGTTCAGCACTAATTCATTATCCCAAAAGTTCTAGAACACTTAACGTGTATGGAAAATTTACAGTGTCTGTGCTTTCTAAGTGGAACAGGAAATCCTGCATAACAGCATGTCTGTTCATAGTATGATAAGCCCACTCTTACCATGAAATACCAAGTATTTTCATTGTCAAAGAAAAAAATACTGATGGCTAGTTAATTTTAGATGGATAATATTTGCTTCATGAGTATTCTGATATATTCCTGGAAAGTTTGTGATATAAATACAAGTACTATCTACATTTCATAGGACAGTGGGTGAAGGAGGGTTTTATTCTCCACATCTCCCCAGGAATATCTGACAATGTCTGGAAATAGTTTCAGTCTTCACAACTGGAGGGGAGAGTGTTACTGACATTAATTTCAGAAGCTAAAGATGCTACAAAAGTCTAATGATGCACAGGACAGCCCTCTGCAATAAAGAATTAAACGGGCCAAAATGTCAATAGTGGAGAAACTATTTACAGGTAAAGAAACAGGCTTAGAGAAGTGGAGGGGGCCAGCCCCACACAACCCATGGGTATCCCAAATGCTTGGCAGAGATGAGAGAATGAAAGAAAAATACGAGAGAGAAGATTTAAAAAGAGTGGGCCAAGGTGACCATCACCACCTAAGGCGAGGAACAGCGAGACCCCTTCTTCAGGGTTAGTTCAGTATTTATTACATATGTTGTTGTCAAATCAGCAGATGAATATTATGGGGGAAAGCAAAAAACTACACTATATGTCAAACTTTATGGTATATACCACTTTAATTTAGCTACTCTTTAACTTCAGCTAAGTTGCTCCTTAACCACTTGTACTCTACTCCATATTATTTTAAACTAAAGAATAGGGATGCAGTTAATGAAACAAAGAACAAAGCTTAGAAGCAAGATGCAGCAGCAGACAGCAAGTTTGACCATGCACACAGTTTCCACGGGAGGCAATTAAGTCTCCAAATCCCTGCTGGGCCCATGGAGTAACACCATACCCACACCAAGAGCCAGGGAGAAAGAAACTATTTCTCTTATCTAGTCTCAAGGATTTGTCTCTCTTATCAGAGAGCCAGCTACCCATACTATGTCCAGCACATCTTGCAAGGCTCATTCAGCCCCAAGAGACCTTTGTACAGGCTTTCTGTTGGGGAGGGGTCAGACTCCATAAGACATTTTTTGTTCTATTTTCCAAGGCCTGTGCTGTCCTGTTCAACAGAATTTGGGGGCTCCTGATACTCATTGTGGTCTCCCAGTGCACGTACTCTATGAGATATTCACATCTTCTCTCTGCCTTTTATCCCTTGACTCACAGTTGCATTCCCTAATTGTTAAAATATTTCACAAATTCCAATCTAAATAAATGATTCAAGATGATGGCTTCCTCTGCCTTTACTCCTCAGCAAGTTCACCCACATTTCCACCAACAGATAAGTAAACTACCTTGTTCAAGGTTGCATAGCTAATAAAAAATAAGCGATAATTAATAGTAAACTAGATTTGAGCCTGGTACCACACACTGCCTGCTCTATTTGCAATTGCATTATAATAGTTTCAATTTTTAGACACAAAATATGTACAAGTCAACAAGTGTTAGGGCATGGCTGTAAGAATGGTTAATGAAGGATAATAAATGTGATGATGACTGAATTGGAGAACAAGGAGGATGTTAACAGCATTGTCACAGGGTATCTAACCTTTTTTCTTCTCTGGTATACATTGAAAGAAGAAGAATTGCATTGGGTCACACATTAAATACACAAAGACTAATAATAAAAGCTGATAAGTAAGTATTGGGTCCGTGCATAATTTTTTCATATTCAACAACACATATAAGCAAAACAGTTCTCACATAATTCATATGCAGCCTACGGTCCATGGGTTGGACACCCCTAAATAGTTCACATAGCTTATGAGCCAAGTATTAATGTTAAACGAGATATCAGTGGATAAAGGGAAATACAGCTTCATAATAGTGGGTAGCTTATTAAATTACCTTTTGTATAGGAGAAAACAATGAATTTTTTCTACTTGATATGGTTCAATCTGTGAGTTAGGATTTTTACTGGATGGTAGAAAACCATAATTTGGAGTTAAGGGAACACATTGCACCTCCATGTCCATGCTCTCTATCTGCTTATGTGATATTTATGGGAAAAGAGAGGAGAGAGGGAGAGAGAGGAGGAGACAGAGATATTTTTGCTAAAGATAACTAGAGAGAAATGATCCTTAGGAGAGTTACAGACCTTCATTCAATAAGGAGGCTTTTAGATCAATCCATGGGCAGGAATAGTAAATTCCACATGTGGTTTTCAATTTCCCGTCTAATGTAATAAAATATAAATTCTGGCAGTGTAACTATATCCAAAATACCATGTCACTAATTTTGATGTCAGGCCTCATCATATTGCTCTAGGGGATTCAAACACCTTGCCATAGGGACTTGTGAGTAGGACCCCTACCCTCATTGTCTCTGTGCTTAGTTCAGGACTCACCATACTCTTGGTTACATGTTTGCTGAATGAATCAATTTATATCTGAATATTTCATGACATAAATTAGTGAGCATGACCTTGAAGGAATTATTCAGAAAAAGTACGTTTTACTGAAATCTCTTGAGGCATAGGGTTGACAATTTGATTGCTTAATATACACACCTATTTAGCCATGAAAGTGAGTAGCCCTTGAGAAGAAACCCTAGGCTTCTGTTGTTTTATTTTCTACTTGAAATGTTAGAAAGTAAAAGTTCTACTAGGTATAACTCTGAAAATTATATCACATTTTAAAATTATTATTAATTGGTAACAGTACCAACTGTGCTAAATGTCTTTATATTTATAGATGATTTTAAATTATTATTTAAATAATTATTATTTAGACCATACATTCTTAGTATTTCTTAATGAATGATAAATGGAAAATTAATTTTAAGAAAAAAGGGGCAGTGCCTGTGGTTCAAAGGAGTAGGGAGCCAACCCCATATGCCAGAGGTGGCAGGTTCAAACCCAGCCCCAGAGAAAAACACAAAAAAAAAAAAAAAAAACTTTAAGAAAAAAGTACAAAATGGAATATAAAATATTTTGTGATTTTAAATATCCACAGATTGCCTACTGGACCTCAGGGCAGACATTCTTGCTCTTTTTTTCCCTTCTTTCTTTCTCTCTCTCTCCCTCCTCCCATCTTCTCCATTCTCACTCCCTTCTCTTTGCTCTGTTTTTCTCATCTCTTCTCCCCACTATTTCTTCTCTAATATAAAATAAACTTAAACTCTTTTAATTGTCTTTCCTCCTATAATTGAAAAACACTCCATTATAATTTATTCTCACTTTTTTCCTCTCAAAATTAATTACAATTAGTTATAATGTTATTTAAAAGTATATAATCTAAGTATATGTAAATATTAGTTTTTTTAAGGTAAAACAAACTTAATGATTTCAGATCAGATTATTAGGTAAAAAATATTGATTTGAAAGGTTTTAACATTTTGAATTTTTTAATAACACCAATAGTGTTAAATGTATTTACATTTATAGGTAGTTATTAATAATTCAAAGCTTTTTGAGTTTTTCAATTGAACATTTATTAAAGTAGAATTCATGTGCTATGATCCCACATACAAAGTATTTGCATGGTTTATACATATTTTTGAATGCTAACATTTTATTTCTAATGCCTTTAGCTGTAGTAGTATCTTTTTTCCTTTTAACATATTTATTTATTTATTTAAAGAATTTTCATGTTGTGGGTGATGCCTGTGGCTCAATGGAGTAGGGAACCAACCCCACCCCATATGCCGGAGGTGGTGGGTTCAAACCCAGACTCAACCAAAAACTGCAAAAAAAAAAAAAATTTTTTTCATGTTGAAGTAAATGTGGAATTGTAGATGTGTATTTTATGTCAATTTTTTTTAAATAACAAAAAAAGAAAAAAAAAAGAATTTGCAAGTTTATCAGTCAGAATTCTCCAAGTCATACTGTAGTAACATAACAAAGGCTTAATTCTCAATTCTGCAGTCTACAGAGGGAATCAAGAGCCTGGGCTTCATTAGAGGAAAGAGAGTGTGTACCATGAAGCACATGCTGGGGGTAGGGGATGTTGTTATTGTTATTTGTTTGTTTGTTTCAAAGTTTCAACTTAGGAGTGAAACAAGCCACTCTCACATTTCACTGCCCAAGAGGAGTCACAGAGATACATTCAACTCAATGAAAGAGCAATGCCTTGGCAGGAGAGATGGGAAATGCTTGAAAGAACATGCATCAACTATTGAATATGAAATGTAGGATATCATACATATCAGAAATGTAAGTGATCCATGAAAATGTTTAAAAACAGTATAGTAAACTCTATAACCCTAATCTAGTATTTCACATACTATAAAGATACTTTCAAAACATAAAAATTGTTAACAGAATGAAAGTGGATCTTAAGAAAATGCGTCAGATTAATCTTCCAGTCTTCGGTCACTGTGTTTTGTGCCTACTCTATTAACACAATGGTCACGCAGAAATATTTTTAGCAAATTTAAATATACTTAATCTCTGTGCATGATGTGCAATGAAGTTATCATCTGGACATAAATTCTCTGTTGCTCAAACTAGAAGAGGGGATTTTGTTTTCTAGCTTCTTAATAAAGTATAAAGTTATATGGGTTCAATTCTTTAAATGCAGATTGTTGGAGCCAGAAGAATAGTGTTGTTTTTCTATAACAGATGCTTGCTCCAACTTCCATCTCCAACAATCTCTCATTCAGGCACTTTAAAACACATCTCTGCCGGTTGCCTCAGAGGGTAGCATCGTGAAATCAGGCACAATGATGCCAGATGTATTTTGACTTCTGAATAGACTATATAATTAGGTTTGGCATGTATTACTGCAAAAACTCTTTTCTTACATCAATACTACCTAAAGAAAGCAAACTGAATATTTTAGTGATTCTCATTCTTACTCTTCAGTATTATTAAAAAAATAAAATGCATTTAATTAGTAATAAACATTTTCAGTTATTGTCTTTTGAATACTTTATTCAAGAAAATTAACTTTAAGTCATACTCATGTCAGTGCAGTGAAATTTCTCTAATTGAATACAAAATTGATTTTTGACTCCTACTAGACAAGAGATTCATACAGATTTTATTCTCTTTTGAATCCTTTATATAAAGACAAAAATGTATCTTTTCAGTATATAGGTGTTCTCTGTATTTCAGTATATAGGTGTTCTCTATATTAAAACTTGAGAATAAAAATTACAAAAGAATATAAAGTTATGAATGTTGGAAATGTGTTAAAAGAAATTAAATCCTGAAGGCATGCAGAAATCTCAAAACATTTTGAAATATTGTTTTTGTCTGCAAACACCAAATAAATAGATTTCTCTGTTTTAAAAATATATATGACTTAGAGATAACCTTAAAGACTTACCAGTGGTAAATTTTGTTATTTTCCCAAAAAGTAAACTTTTCTTGGATGTCACTGTGTTGAATTTTGAGCACAGTTGTTCATGCTGTTTTTTCTTAAGCTGTAAGATGTCACTGCCAGGTCTTAAATACACTGAGCAGAGTGCCAATGAGAACGACTTGCCCAATATCTGTCAAATTAGGCAGAGCATGGGCTACTGCCCAGAATTCATGAAGAATGCTCTAAAGGTCAGAACACTGGCTAACTGCAAAGAGCTCATAACGTTTGAAAGTACAAATTACACTTATCTTTTTTAGCATGCAGAAAAAGAAGCAGGATTTCATGTCTATCAGAAATTAAAATAAATATTGCTTACTTTAGGTTAGAAGTTGCATATTATAGGTAGACGTTACATACTTTAGATAATATTAAGCAGCAGTAATAATAACACACCATAAGTAAAGAGCTGATATACTCCATTTCTGTTGAGAATTACAGGAATATTCTTCAGGTGGTTAACATCTAGACAAATAAATTGAAATATTTTTAATTAAAGGTCAGTAGTAAATAAATCTTAGCATATTAAATACACGATTTCATTATAATCAATAAACAATAGGTATGCTAAGATTGACAATTAGATGTTGTGCAACTACATAGAAAAAGAGAATTTAGTTTCCAGTCTTCAGAAGGGATACAGATACTGTCATAACTTTTTATATTTCCTCTACAACATAAACAAGAAATAAATGACAATTTTTTTTTAAGCTACACATTTAAAGTGAAGGTAATAGACACGATCAAAGTGTTTCTTTTTATGTAGCTGTTTCTCAGCTGATATCAGCAAAAACACAAGGAAACAGCTGGCAGAGGAAACATACACAGAGTAAAGTTAGAGAGAGTCAAAGGAAAGCTCAAAAAAAAGACACTTTCTTCTAACAAACATGGAGATTTCCTTCTGTTTCATAATTTTCAATGGTTTTAAAGAACACCTAATTGATAACAGTAGAGGACGTGGAATCATTTTTGTGCTATTTCTCCTTTTAAATGTCCTCCAGCTGCTACTATATTTTTAATATCTATCTATGATTTCAGCTATTCTCATTCCTATGAGCACCAAGTTGCAATAACATGTTTTTGTTTGGGTTTGCTAGCATGTGAAACACAACCTAGAGCATAGACCAGACATATTATAAACAACTGAAGAAATAGACTATCTAGGCATAAAACCAGAATAATGAAATTGGGAGACTCTGTCTCTTAACCTTAAAAGGGCACATGTGTCTTATTTTCTAATTTAACTTTCTGACAATTATTAAAATTTAAAAATAATTTTATCATGAGAGAAATGGAAATTATAAAATCATACCTAGTAGAAAAAGTGTTAAATGATTTTTTTTTATGCTTAAACATATTAAGCAGATGCACAACTTTATTTTCTTCAGTAACAAAAGACATTCTGATATCTAGAGATCTAGAGAGGGTATGAAACTATAGTTATTCTTGGAGAGGTCTGTCAGTTTTTATTTTTTGTTTTTCCCCCCCCCCCCAAAGATTCTGGTTAATTAGTAATGGCCTCTAATAAATAAATCAGATTTTGTCATGTCATTTGGTAAACAAGATATCACACTCATTAAGTGACTAGAGGACTTTCATTTTGTAAATATAGAGAGTAATAAGCTTCCAGTTTTAGATCAAGTTTGGCACATAAGATTTTCTGAAAACATTTAAACAATGTGACAAAGATTTGTTTTAACAAAAGATATTCATGACTGAAAACGGTATCTGAATCACAAACATAGCTAGAAGGGTCTTTTTTTTTGGAAACAGATATGATTGGCTTAAAATCACATTTATTTTTCAGGTCCTATGAGTCTTATTTTTAATTAAAAGATAGCATTTTCTGTATTCACAACATCACTGGAACAAGATTAACAAGCTAGTCTCATTTAGTATTCCATTCAATGTTTAAACAGATTTTCAAAGCAGTGGATGGGCATTCTAACAATATAGAGCAAACAACCCCTTGGAAATAGTTAAAAGACAATATCACTTTTGTCATACTCAAAGTAATCAAGCAGAAATAATGTAATTGTACAATTTCTAGATTAAATTATTATAAGTTTTTAAAATTACTTACATTAACTAACCTAATTAATTTGACCATGTTCTTGTGGCAAATTTGTAAGATTAAAAAATCCCAAATAACCCTAAAGAAAAATCCTTTTTAATATAACTGAATTCTTTCAATTATATTCCTAATTACGTTAATAAGTAATGCTGAAGTTCATAAATTATACGACTAATGAAAAATTTCAGCAATGCATTGATAAAGTCTTAGTAAGTGGTTTTAAATGGAAATACATTAATTAAACTCAATAGATGCAACTTTGATGATGTACACATATACAAGTATATATTAAAAGTACTCATACAGAACACTTATTTTTTGCTCTTTTATGTTTACATGCCAGCATCAAACCCTCTGCCTGCCTTTTCTAATCATTTTTATCAGAAGTACCAGAATATTTTTCAAAGGATACCATGATTCAGTTTTAGTCAGTTGAATTTCAGAACTAATTAAATGCTTCAAACCTTCAGTAAAAAAAATTAGACTCGGAAAATATTGAAAAGAGGAACATTGCAAACATCAAAATATTTATTTCAAGTTTGGTCCATTGAAAAACCCATTGTGTGCATATATGTGTATGTGGTATATTTTTCACAAGCTTTCAAAGTATATGAAATGTCATGTCGTTTTTAAGCAAAATGTACATTCATGAAGACGTTCAGAATAAACCAAATCATTTGACTTCTCCTTTTGTGTATAATTCGTGTGATAACTGTGTATATTTATAGGTATGTGAGAAGGCAGTGTATAATGTCATTACTTCAATGTCACTCTTTTGAACAATACTGTTTTGCAGCTCTTTGATGAGGGACAACATCTGATTTTACCCTTCTGGAGAGTGACAGGTCCCTGACCAGGAGACAAGAGAGCTTTGCCCAGCTGTAGTTTACTATTAACTAATATGTGACCATCCTCCATTCACTTGCTTCCCTTGATTCCCAATTTCTCTGTTATTTAAATAAGGAAATTTGACTAAATGATCTTTAAGGATCAATAGCATATGTCATATGTTAGGTTTGTCCTGTGAGATGAAGACATTTTCCTTTCTGTGCTCTCAGAGGTCCACCCCCTCCATTTAGCTTCCTTTCTGTTCTGTTAACGTCCAGGTGTTATAATGTGTATGAGAAGGCACATTTTGAGTTTTGTTAGCCTATAAACATGTTCTTGTATCTCTCTTTTTATCTAATATGTCTAAGATTTCTTTGAATCTAATATTTTATATAATAACAGTATAAATATGTTGTTTGAAAACTCAGACAGTATACACTCATAATAAATAATGATTGCCACTTGTTCTATTTCTGGTCTCCCTTCCTTTGAGTAGGGTTTTAACCTTTTTACTTATGCCTTCTGAAATTTAAATCATATATATATGATTTAAATATATATATATGTGTGTGTATTATATATACTATATAACATATATGTATATATGTACTTAATAGCATTAATTGAATAATGGTCATGTACTAATCTTTTTTTTAGACTATATATACCAAATTCTTATTCTGTTATTAAAGACTTTCACTTTCTTACTATTGAACCTTCATATCTATGCTAATGTACAGCGTGTGCTAAACTTTAAGTGAGAGGAAGTAATCATTAACAAAAATCTGTGTAATTAAAGCAAACTACAAAACAACATAAGGCTCAATTTGACAGTTTCTCAAGTGTCAACATGAATATGAAACTGATGATATCCCAATGTTATAACAGCTCTCAATTGGCAAAACAAAATATGATCACCTACAAAAACTGTAAGCACCTACTTTAAGAGTACAAAAGGCATTAATATTCTATCCAGTAGACTAGAAATATAAAAGAATGTGAATTTAAAGATTGGCAAACCACGACCATTATCCTAAGGCTTTTCTGAAAAATAAAAGTGAACTACCAGAGAAGGTATTTAAGAGAGAAATCTCCTGCTAGAAAGAAGCCGCTGGTACTGCCCTCAGTCTAATGACTGCTTACATTCGGGGGAAAAAAGGTTATTTATGGGAATTTTTATAGGGTTTAAAATTTTTTTACTATGTTGTTGGTCACTGTATAAGAAGTATGGCTTTACTTTCCTTTTGAATAACAACTTAACAGGCAACAACTTTAGTTTCTCAGAAGGTGTTTGTATGAAAAAACAATCTACTTTTTTGGGGGGAGACAAATGTCTTTTTGCTCTAGATAAAATGAAATATTTAGATTAACTAATGCTTTTTTCTGACAATATAGTATTTTCATTTTTACTATTTTTATTGAGATTTCGACAATATCCCTATTTATCAATGTATCTATTCTTGGTCTATGTAAATGATATTATTGACTGAATTCTTTTGCAAACAGAAATGTCTCAATCTCTGCATGCCTAACAGTTCTGTCCAAAATGCGCACATGTGTAGATAATGTCTCACTCTGTGGCTATTGGTGGAGTGTGCCACTGATAATTTGCCCTTAAATCTATATGATCAGCCTCTGAAGTCAGAGGAGCTGCTCTCTTTTGTCATGCTAAGCACACTCTTTCATTCTTCCTGCTTTTCTGCCCCTTTTCTCCCATCCTGGAATTTCTCAGTCGCACAGCAATCTTAGAAAATTAACTTCAGCGCCTACGTACAGCAAATCACTGCTACTTCCTCCAAGTTTCTGCTTAGCTATGTAGGGATGTTGGCTGCTCATATGCTATTTATTAATTACTTTCCCCCACTTAATGTTCTAAAGTACTTGTAAGAAAACTGCTCTGCTCCAGAATCAAAATGTCAACTCCATTTCTCTGCATGTGATGCAGGGTTGGTGGTTCATTATCACCATAACATGCCCAACTTGCAAATAACTTTTGTACAAAAGTTGTTTAAACCATTTTAAACTGTTAGGGACACTTTTTTTTCTGTTAAGTAAAATTAATATTTTTTATAAAGAACCTGCTAGCAAGTTGCCAAAATTAATCTACTACTGAACTACTGAATCAAAATATTGGCACTATATTTAAATTATCCACATAAAGATAGGATTTCACAATGATGTCTGATGCTGGGAAATGAGAATAAAACTCTTGGTGTCAGTTTCTATAAACAAAATAAAAATTAAGGTTATATAGAAAGATACAGGGGAGAGTCGTTGCCTTCCATAGATAAATGAATAGGCAGTTTATGTCAGAACTTTGCAGTGTGTGGGCCTTAGTATGTGATGTTTTCAACAGCTGAGTAGCTGTGAAGAAATTAAACTAGAAGGCTAGTTCTAACTGGTTTTAACCCAATGTCATCTTGGTTAGTTTACAAACTTTATCAGTTACCATCTCAGGAATACGTATACCTGCCGTGAGTCCTGGGACTCAGTCATAACCTAGATTGTAGAATCCAAACTTAAAAATATAGTTGAAAATAATGAGACATTCATTGTTATATAAATTTTAGAACTATTCATTTTTTATATTTAAAGGGAAGTTAATATTTTTATTCTTTTTTGTGTATGTGCAGTGGAATAAAAGCAAAGCAACAAATTGCTTTATTATTATTACATGAAGACATGGTCAAAGATGGAGTAAGCTGTTCTGAATATTTTCTGTTTAGCACACTCCCCCAAAGCCTCTCTGCATTCTTCTCCACCTTACCTGGTGCCCTGGCGTATACCAGCTGGCTTGGACCTACGCTGGGAGATGCACCAGCAGGAGATCTTTTCTCAAAAGGTAGGAGAGTGAAGTGGGAACTCATGCTTTAACCTCGTCCTTTGTAGGAAACCAGAGCCTGTGCTCTCCAGCCTGCAATGACCACCTACCTCCTCCTTCAGTCCTGCCACCTGCTACCTCCTACACCTGACACGGCAGCAGATGCCATTCCCCCAACTAGCCACCCATGATTGCTGGCCCTGAGGGATGCATCATGCTTTCTTGGTTCCCTTAGGTCAGGCGTCCTCAAACTGTGGCCCACGGGCCACATGAAGTGGTGTGAATTGTATTTGTTCCCATTTTGTTTTTTACTTCAAAATAAGATATGTACAGTGGGCATAGGAATTTGTCCATATTTTTTTTTTTTCTTTTTCTTTTAAACTATAGTCCAGCTCTCCAACGGTCTGAGGGACAGTGAATTGACCCCCTGTTGAAAAAGTTTGAGGATGCCTGCTTAGGTCTTTGTAAAATTTTCCTTCATTATCTCCCAAATTACCCCCACTTGACTGAGCCCTAGCTACCCTGTATAAAGTCTGAGTATGAGCCAGATTTACTATTGTAAGGTAAAATTACATATAAAAGAGAAAAGCAAATTCAAAGTAGGGCAAAGTTTTGTTTGATAATTATTTTGTAAGTACAGGTATAAAATATGTGCAAACTTATTTTTCTTTTCAATAATAAACATTTACTGCATATAAATATAATAACAGCTGTCTAATTTTCAGCACATAATATGATTATATGAAGACAATTAAATACATTCAAACATGATAAGCCTTTGGTTTTTTTTGACAATTAAACATGCATATAAAACACCATGTCTGAAATGTCTGAAATAATAGCTGTGTATCTCAATGCGTCTGTTTTCTAATCATATGGTATTAATAAGACTTAAAGTTTACATGTACATCTGAAAAGAAATATAAAACAAACAATTCACAGAGTGCATGCCTATAATTAATGCCCCTAATCACATCCTTCTGTGTATTTACTAATTATGACGCTCATTTGTAAAGTTTAATACACACAGTTTTCTTTGGTCAGAGTGTTTTATATGCACATTGACAAGACAGAGTTGAGCAAATCTCGCAAAAAAGTAGAGGCAAATATGTAGTGTGGGAAACATGTAAATAACACTTAAAACACAGGGTCAGAGGAGTTAATTATAAATGAACTAAATGTGTTGTGAAATCTCAATGAAGGACTAGCAGCTGTATCAGGACCTTCTGTTATTGCTTTGTGTGTGGTTCTTAAATCCATGGAAAATCTAAAGTGGTGTATTCAAACAGGCCCGTGCCTCCTCACCATGCAGTTTCTATTAGTTTCTGTTGCTTTATAGCAGGTCACATTTACCCCATTTCAAAGAACAAAATGTCAGTTTGGAATCAAAGGATCTAAGAATTATTTGCACAAAAAATTCCAACTCTATCCCAAATTTTCCTGATAATTTCATCATGATGGTCACGGGAACATCTTTAACATTTTTAAAGAGAATAGACAAAAATAAAAACAAATGGCCAAAGAGAGCAACTGGAAGGATGCCTGAAGGGCCCATTATCTTTCTCCTCAAAGGCAAGACATGGCTCCAAAAGCTATTCCATGATACTTTTTTTTTAATTAATTAATTAATTAATTAATTTTTATTAAGATAAAAATATGCACCACAGATGAGGCCCAACCCATTACCCTCCCTCCACCCAAACCTCCCCCCTCCCTTCCCCTTCCTTGGTCCTTTCCCCATAGTCTTGTGGTATAGTTGGGTTATAGCCTTCATGTGAAAGCTATAGTTTAGCTTCATAGTAGGGCTGAGAACATTGAATACTTTTTCTTCCATTCCTGGGATACTTTGCTAAGGAGAATATGTTCCAGCTCCATCTATGTAAACATGAAAGAGGTAAAGTCTCCATCTTTCTTTAAGGCTGCATAGTATTCCAAGGTATACATGTACCACAATTTGCTAGTCCATTCGTGGGTCGATGGACACTTGGGCTTCTTCCATGACTTAGCAATTATGAATTGGGCTGCAATAAACATTCTGGTACAGATGTCTTTGTTATATTGTGACTTTTGGTCTTCT